>JAWWEQ010048938.1:0-14670 GCA_035583055.1 Torymus tubicola
GTTAAAATTGGTCGATTCTATGCAAAGCCACATGAATTTGAAAATGGCGAAAATTGACAAACATGAGCGATTTTTTTTCAAATTCACGTAATTCTTTACATTTACGTCATTTTTTGCAATTTTTAAATCCACCTAGCTTTGCACAGAATCGAACGATTTCAACGATTCTCGTCTCAAATTAAAGCTCTAGTCTTCAACTTTAATCACTTCTTTGTAGAATTTGGTTTAGCCTCTTCAATAGTTTGATATTGGTTAATCATCAATGACTACTTTTCGTCCATTGTTCGAAAAATTGATTTCGTTGTTTAAAAAGTTTGGCAAATGATGAACCGTTTTCACGTGTATTTTCATCTTGGGGGACACCCAAAGATCTGAAAAAATCTGGTGTGGTAGATGTGTCCCCAAAAGAATACTTTTCTGTTTTGTATGCCAGTTATTTGGTGTAGTCCAAGGATTTACACATATAAACCTTTATATATAATCATATATAAATCGATTTTAACTATATGCGTGTTTGCACACACACACAATCATGCACAAAGATTCAATTCCATATAGAATACTATTACGTCATGTATATTACCATATTATATAACCACATATAATTACGTATAATTTATATATAATCGTATATCACTTTTTCAGACCAAAGTTAAATAGTAATATAATAAATATGCATACATAAAATAAATATTTTCCAGACCGTATTCATCGAAAAATAAAATGATTTTGCCCGAAAATATGATTTCTATATGATTTCCGTATATATTCATCGCTATACAAAGATATATCAATTGGGATCATACTGAGGGAAACGCAGATATAATATAGGGTGTGAAAGTAACCTTTTTGTCCTTCAACCTTATCTTTTTACTTAAATTTCGAGGCAAGCAAGATTATTGGCCGTTTTTTTTGCGCGATGGACCACTGTACGTCGCCCGCGGTGAAAGAGGTCACACTCGTGGACTGTGAGGGCAACACTGTTGACATGCGTGACCAGTTTTCTCCGTATAAAGAGGAATGTATACATTAATATTGCAGTACGCACTTACTCTACATTTTAAAGAAAGATTCTGAAGATTTGGATTTCTATGACAAATGAAACAAATCTGGTTTGCGACGGTTCGTAAGATATTTAGTTTTGTGTATTACGGCTCATTTTCTAATCTTACTTGCGCATTGATGAGATTGGTACAAGTTATGCAACATCTATCATCATGATTAAAATTTACAGGAAGCCTGTATAAATTCGTTCTAGTGCACGCTCATGTTCTTGATTAGCACCGATTAAACGTGACATTGTTCTATATACAAAACAATTCAATCTACGTTGGGCGATATTAATTTTGCTCTAGTAAGAATAGATTTTTCAACACAATAGATAAACGATCAAAATAAATACTAGATTTTGTAGATGATCATTAGTAAAAGTTATTTAAAGAAAAAACATTAAAAAAGGAACAGTGTGGATAAAGTCCTATCCTGTATCTAAACTATATTCTTATAAAATAGCTGCAATCAGTAAACTGAAAACTGACTGCATTCAGCATTCAACGAAACTAAAACCATAAAGCAAGTTAATGTAGAAGATTATTATTGTATTTATAGGTAAGACTTAGCATACTATGAATTTATACACTTATTACATACATATGGAAGTGACAACTAGTCGGGTTAGAGTGACAGCCGAGTTCTTGATCATGCTCGTAGCTGCCGGCGCTTATATATTCTCACTGTCGCAGTTGTGTTGCGAAAGTCAGATTTTAGCGTTTACGCCACCTAGCGTGCTGCATCTGTATAAGCGACCGCTGCGCTCGATGACTGCTCATACCATCTCAGTATGCATTTCTTAACCATATTATTGTACACACATATACATCCTCTTTCTCTACTATAATGTTAAGGTCATGTGATACTGAAAAATAACCTAATTTTATTATTTAATTTAATAAAATTCAAACATTTTTTTCGGACAACCAAGTCTGTCAGGCGCTCTTTATATCTAAATACTGTACTCATAAACTGGGTTTACTGATTCTATCAGCAATTCCATGAGATATGCTCTTTTTGAAATAGATGAAAATTCTAGGAATACAGGTTCTTACTTATCGACATCGCGGTTTTATAATTTTTAACAATTTTTTTCAAAAAAAGAAGGCTGTCAGGTGCTCTGTATATATAAATACTATACCCAAAAAAATTTGGAGTAAATTCATTAGTATTTGCAAAAGATATTCACATTCTAAAATTATGTCGGTATGTCACATTAACCGTTGAAAGTTAAACTTTTCACCTTTCAGCCTTTATCAGAGTTTCGTTTTCTTTGTTATATATTATTTCTAATATTATTACATTATTTTTCAACTTAATATTATATTTTAATAATTATATATATTTTTCTTCAATATTATTGTATTAATATAATAATATAATAATAAAGATGATAATTTATTTTGACCTTTAACTAATCATTGACCTTGACCCGTGGGTCAAAGAAAAGGCCAATTTAAGATACCTCAGACTAAACAGCTAGCAGTTTTTATCTAATACTCTTAAAAACTCATTTCTCACTAAATTTTCAGCCAATTTTCAGCCAATTTGACGGCTGTATGAAATCCCATGTATTGTGTGCGTGGTCCTTTAATCTCCCGATTCTGATCTTTGGTGTCCCGACAGGAAAGGAGACTGCTGAAATTACCGATAACTTCATCAAATCAAATCTGGATGACATCCCAAACTCTGATGTAAAAGTTATTTATATTTATCCCCAGAAAGATAAAATGTCTACGACCAAAATAGTTCTAGAAATTCCTTCTAATGTTCGTTTCACACTCTTGCAACAGAATTGCGTTTATCTAGACTTTTCTTCTCATCGTTTCATTGGTCATGTTATGCTCAAGCATTGCTTTAAATGCCATGAATTTGGACATGTTTCTCGTTTCTGTACGTCTAAGGAAACGCACTGTGGTATCTGTGTTGACTCGCATGAAATAAAGACGGCACGGTAAGAGGCAAAAAACTATGTTGTCATAGCTGCAAATCGGAGGGAGCTATTGACACGGCACATGCGGCATTAGATAGTAAAAATGTCCTATCTTCGTTGGAAAGCTTAAAAATAAAATCAATAACACTGATTATGGATCTGAGGAATAATAATTTACGCATTTGCCGTGTCAATGCTCAGTGCCTCAATGATAAGAAGATTATTATTGTTCGGTACTACTTTGAAACCATCTTGTCTACAGACGTCAGAAGTCATATAAGACTTCATACAAGATGTCTCATTTTAATCGTCCACCCCCAGAAATTGGCAGCAGATGTACTCGGACAAAAAAATGATAAATACAAAAGTTTTAGGGTTCAAAGGGGGCCACCTAATGGTACCCACGTCTTTGACCTTGAACGCCATTGTGAAGGTTATTTCAAGGTCAAAGTGGTTTTTTTATGGGAACTGCTATTTTTGACCCCAGAAATGGAAAGAGCAGAAAATTTGTGAGAGTAAATATTTGAACGTAAAATTTTCTGGTCTTTCCATTTCTGGGGTCAAAAATAGAGGTTCCCATTAAAAAAAACACTTTGACCTTGAAATAACCTTGAAAATCGCGTTCAAGGTCAAAGTCGTTGGTACCATTAGGTGGCGCCCTTTAAACCCTAAAACTTTTGTATTTATCATTTTTTGCTCCGAGTACATCTGCTGCCAATTTCTGGGGGTGGACGATTAAAATGGGACATCTTGTATATTAGGTTTTGTTTTAGTTCTTCCAATGCCACGGCATCCTAGTTGTCCTTTTATTGAAGAAATAATGTCTTCTACCTTCTTTTAGCGAAAACGTTTCGTGTTTTAAAGAGCTTAAGCTGATACTATTACAATTTTTCTTTATGGACATGACGCCATCGCGTGCGGCTATGATTGTCCGCGAGAGGTTTTGAGCTATTACCTGCGCTGAAGGTAGAGGCTAATATATTTATATACAATTATTCTTTAACCATTAATTTCGGAGGTTGTCAAGCAGAGCAAGTAGGGGAAACCGTACTAGTGTGTGTATGTGGTTTTCGGCATTTTCCACTCGTGGAGGTATATTAGCTTTAATCAAGCATACTAGACTCTAGGAGAGAAACTCTCACTCCTCATACACACACATGCACATACACACACACAGTTTCTTATATAATACATACACTGTTCAAGCCCGAACTCACTGCCTTATCAATACAGATATTTGTTAAATCTACAACCTTTCGCGGAATACTCGAGAACTCTGTATAAATTAAAGTTGAAATAGTTGGTAGCATGCAATAGGTACAAATACTTTTCTTGACGTACTACTTTTTGTATCTTAACTACTCAAAGTGGTTTAGAATACATGTAATTTCTGTTTAAGTTATTTCAATAATTCATAATGTTCAATAATTTTTGTATTTTTCAGGAATGACTCCAACAACACAGTTAAATTTTTAACAAAAGGCGATAATAATTCTGTAGATGACAGAGGATTATATGCACCTGGTCAACTTTGGCTTACGCATAAAGATGTTGTTGGCAGAGCTCGAGGATTTCTACCATATGTTGGAATGGTTACAATATATATGAATGAATATCCAAAATTCAAATATGCCATACTTGCCTGTCTCGGAGTATATGTTTTAGTACATCGAGAATAAATTGTTTACTTAGTTCAATTTCTTTTATCACCGTTTTTATACTTTTACAGCTCTATAAATGTAATGTTGCGGCATTTGAAATTGTAAGAAATATATTAATTGTAATTATTTACAACAACGACAACTTGAGATATTTTTTACTTATTTTCAATATTGAATATTATATTATCAATAAATTAGGTGTAACGGTCTTAATCAAGAATTAATATATTGAAATGGCACTTTAGATTTTTATAAACAATGATGATTCGAAACGGCCATAGTTCTGGAACACGGAATAAGAGTGAACTATACTCCACAGGTAAAGCGATAAGAACTCTTTAATATACAAGACACAACGCGAACCTTATTCGACCCCACTAATGATTTGCTTTTTCGAATAACTAGCGTTTCGTCCGGGGTCTGCCGGCTACATTCATTAGTAAGGCATTATGCGCCTTAGACGCTGGAAAACGTATTAATTCCCACCCGTCCGTTAATTTACCCAAATCCCTCACACATTGTGCTATGGCATAATTGTAATTCCTATTGTTGCTCGATGAGGCCAGTCCCATCTCACGATACCTATCTACAGAACCGTGGTCGCGCGGTGATGATACGGACGTACAATGCGTTTTGAAGCCGGAGCAACTCAATCGTCGTCATCGTGGGATCTTAGTGAATCAACTACCGTCACTATCCAATCATCTCCTCGCAACACCTATTCTTTAACGCATACCATCCTACTATGCTGGGTCACGCACGAGCTCACAAATACGATCACGCGTGCCTTCCATGCAAACTTTGTTAACTCGACCGGAGCACGAGCAGGGTGACCAGGTGGCGATCTTCTATCCTTCTCACCCACACGTAAATGACGTCACGTTCTTTAAGAGTAAGTGAGAGAAATATATATGAAAGGGTGCCGGGTTTTGACATCGGTAATTCTTTTGTATAACCACGCGTTGCCCCTGAATTTATTTACGAAGAAACATTTGTACCCAATTCATATGCGCAATTGTTAAATAAATAAATAAATAAATAAATAAACAAATTATGCTTTTATTCCGTTTTTATTAAAATTTTAACACACAGCTTGTACGCATCTGAGTTGGTATGTAGTAAGAGTACCTTACTTCGTAAATCATTTATAAGATGGATCAGCACCTCATTCTGCTCATTTGGACAGTCCATTATTTGTCTTATTTATTTTATTTATTTTATTAATTTATTGAAAGTGATTCCTACAGAGGTTAAATATCTGCTTATACATAAGTCTTATAAGTTTTCATAATATATCAATAGTGTTAAAACTCTATTTTAATTCAAAACAATAATATAAAAAGAGCGGTCCGTGACTTAGGCGTTTAAGGAGTCAGTTTGTTTACATTATAGTAAACGTCGTACTTAAAACAAAAGGTACTCAGATGTACCTCACCGATTTTCAACATTTTGTGATACATTGTACTACATAAGAAAATATTAGATACGTATTTTTTTTCGTACTAATTCGAAGATTTTGGAAAATTGCCTTTATTTTCGAACGAGTTAATTGCTGAGTGAAGCACGTGGAATGCGGTCACGTGAGTAGTAGAAAAAAGAGAGCTAAAGTGGTTGGAAAACAAGTTTGCAATGTCGGTATTAAAAACATAGCACGTGGTAATTCGTTCGCACCGTGAAGTTTGTTAACATAAGACCGAAAATAACGTATATTTTTTTCACATTTAATTAACTGAGATTAAATATTTTCTGTAAGCTAAGCGCGATTCGCAAATGCAGGTTGCACGCAATCTTTTAAATTCAATATAATGAGATATAAATTTACTAGATTTGAATTTACAATTCGCTCGCTTTTTAGGTCTTTACTAACAAAGTCAACCGTAAAAAGTAACATATTAATTAATTCAGTGATTCAAAACACAATAAAAAGTATTCACATTCTCATTTATATTATCCTCACAATATTATAAGATATTGAACAGACCGGGATGGTGATGTGCATCCGTTTTTAAAAAGTAGTCCTTTTCCTGTCATGCAACAATGACGTCTGAGGATATGAATAAAAAATTCAGACTGTAACCTTTGGAAGGAAAGGATAGAAGATGTCTAGCTTAACCCTAAGTGGGACACTAGGTGATAAAGAGCCGTTGTACATTGCCGTTTTTCTGGACTAACGTATCCTAACGTTGCAAAATTCAACGGGTCATTGAGCTATGTGACATTAGGAAGTTTAAAATCTCTGAGTAGTATTAAATTTAGTTCCAGGTCTTCAAATAAAATTTTTTCCAGTGATTGAATGACATTTTCGTAAACAGATAATTTAGATGACGGTGGTATGTAAGAGATGCATATGGCCTTTTGGTTTTTTGGAATTATACTGGCATTTTTATTTCTATCACAGTCAACAATAGTCGATACGAACCTGACAACTTTTTGTTGGTTGGGATTTAAAGCGTTGTGCAATTTAGTCGATTGGTAAAGGTCTTTCAGTACCTTGCGTTGAGACTGAGTTCTGTTCGACGAAAAGCTGATGCCCTTAAGTAATTTCAAACGAACTTCAAGATTAAATTAATATCATCCTGTGTTAGATCCATTAGGATTTTTCCCGAGTCTCTTGACCGTAATCGAATCCATTTTGAATACTAGATAAATATTCTCTCGCTGTAACGGAGTCGGTGGTATCCGCATTATCTGTTACGTTGAATAAAATTAAATTTGAGGACCGGTTCATTTTTTCTTTTACTTTAGCAACTGACGAATTTGACAGATTCGATGAAAGTTTGCCATCAAGGGCCGAGAGCGATGTTGTAGACAGTTGGGTTTCTGTTGTCACAGGGTGGTTTTTAGCCACCATGCGCGTCCACCTATACAGCTTGTTGCTTCAAACCTGGGTCTTTCAGTTACCTTTTCCTTGACCGCAATGACCAGATTAAGTTGCTGACGCTCCTACGTCGAGCAATTGCACATTTAATCTGATTATCTTCCGTGCAACCCGCGAGCTTGAATCTCGCGCTTCATTTCTCACCAGTGATGTGAACTCACCTTTAGTCACTGGTTTTGTGTGCCAGCTGCTCAATTCAATACGATGCAGTCTTCTTATGTGCAACGACCGCCGATGTGGCGGGGAACGGGAAATGTTAGTGGTGCGAAATGATAACGCGTCAGATGAAATATAAAAACAAGTAAGTTAAGTTTATTAGTTAGAATTGAAGCGTAGGTTATAAAATGTAATGATGTAAAAATAAGAAAAACCCAACTGAAACGGTGCGCTCGCACGAAATATATTAAGTCCGCTGTCTCATCACAGCTGAGAGAACGGCCGCACTCAGTGTGCGACACACTCACATGTTCTGAGCGTGAGAGAGAGAGAGAGAGAGAGAGAGAGAGAGAGAGAGAGAGCAGACTACACTGTCGCATCTTCTGCGCACTAGCTTGTTATGAATTACCGGCAAGTTTAACTTCGAATATGACTTTGGCGACGACGACGAGCACTCGGTCGGTTTTCTCCACACGAGAACGCCTAAACGATGCCGTGCTTCAGGTACGGCGAGTCTGAAGGAGCGGTTACACGTTATTAAATCGTGGCGCGGTAGAAAATGCATGCACGCTTACCTTGACGTAGATTGGGACTAATTCACCTGGATTTTGTTCGAATCGGCTGGCCTGGCTTGCAGGCGAGCAGCTGGCGACAGTAGCACAATAGAACGAACAAACTTTTGCAGCGATAAAACGTATTACTAGCGACAGGTGGTACAAGCCTCTCGTGGTAACTCTTCCACAAAAATCACGAAATTTAGTATAATACGCGACAAACACGCTTTGTCCGATACCGCAGTACGACCGTAGTAACTATTCGAATCAATTTTCGTCAACTTTTACGGATACGTAACGACATCTCAAAAAAGATTCGGAGTGAGTGAAATTTCATGTCTATTCTGTATTCTGACTAACAGCAAGATGTCTGTGAGTCACGACGTCGTTGCAGCTCCAATTCTGCATCGACGCGCCATCTCGCATTCGTGTACCCGAAGCGTCGTGACTACAGACTATTTTCGCGTATCCTCTGATGAGTGACTCTGCAACCAAATCCGACGTCGCTTGAAAAGGGGTTGGGTTTTAGGGCATGGAAATGGGTGCAAATAAGATAGAAAAAATAAAAAAATTTATTTTATCTTAATCACTATTTACAAGGATGTCATGACCCACTCTATCTATTTCGATTTAAATGTTTTTGCTTGTAATAGAAAGGGTTGAGAGCGTCATGGCTTTCAGCGTTAGGGCAGGTAGCTGCGTTGCGGACGTATGGCTGCCAGCAGAAGAAGCAGAGCCTAGGCTGCCTCGACTGCCTAGGCTCTCTTGGTAGTCTTCGTCCGGATGATACAGCCCTTGTTGGTGGTGGTGGTGTACGGGCTTCCGGGACGATAGACCTGCCCCTTGACGGCCTTCTCCTCGAAACACTTCTCTGGCGACTTTGGGACGATTTAGGCGCTTCTCTTCGGCAGGTGATCTCGCTCGAGCAGGGGTAAGCCGATGTCTGCTCTTGACGACCCAACCCAACCCAACCCTTTCTAAAGCCCGAGCCTGCTACAACTCGGCTTGCACCCGAGCCGCTTCCCTCCTTCGCCTCGGTCAGACGACGAGCCTTTTCTAGCGCTTCACGCTTCTCTTGCGACTCGTTCGCTCTTATTGCTCTTTCCTTGCGAAAGGCCACCTTCGCCACGAGTTCTTCCTTCCTGGCGGTGACGAGATGGTCCTAGGTGTTAGAGTAATTTCTCGCCCGGTCATAGTCGCGAAAGTTGCCCCACTCCTTCATGACTGCTTCTTTGAGCTCTCTAGCTTTCTTGGTAAGCTCACGTGATGCTACCAAGTCGGCTTCGAGCTTCCTCCAAGCTGCAGTTATGCAGAAATCGACGTTTTCCTTCCACGGCTTAAGTTTTTCCACAGGCTCCTCTTCCCGTGGAGAAGCTTGGGCGAGATTCTCCTCACTGACTCAACTCAAGCGCCCAACTCTTCTTCGCTGCCCGGATTACACACCAGAGCAGCGAGGTTGACTTGGCGCTCTGGCCTCCGTAAAATCGCCTTCTGTGTAACTGCACCCTCTTCTGCCGGCAGTTCTACGATTTTAACGGAGGTTTCTTCTTCACCTCTGCTTCGAGCGGTTGGTAAGCCAGAATCTGGCATTGCCCAGCCTGGCAGCGGATTTACCAGTTTAATTCGGGCTAGCATTTGTTCCACTAGATTCAACAACAGCTGCTTCCTCATGCCGCTGGTATTTATCAACTAGCTGTAAAGGAGAAATTTTGGTATTATCCTCGGGAATCTCAGTTCGGATTTGCGCGTGTTCTCCGGGGCTAACGGAAACAGGATCGCTGGTTACTACGCGATTCTTGGATCCTTTTGGCCGACTGCCCGATAACTTAGAGGGTTCGCTTGCATCAGGCACGTGGCTAGCTGTTGCAGCAGTAGGATCGGCTTGCCTCTGTATGACTAAAGCAGTCTTTTTTGGCCTACCTCTCCCGCGAGCTTGAGTAGCTACACCAACCTTGTCCTGATTTCGCTCCGGTGGATGTTAATGGGGGAGTGTGGGAGTGATGAACTCCTATCGCCTCTAAATATTTGTCCATGATCGTGTTCTTGAGTTCTGTCCCATTATCTGAAAGTTGGATACATGTTCAAACGCAGGTAGTAATTTTCAAAATAAAATCGTCATCGCTCTACATATTTTGTCTCGTGACAGATGTAAACACTTAAGCTATTACGATGTCAACAAATTCGGGTATGGTCTTGAATATCAATTGTTTCGTGTGCGGTAAATCTATGACGACACGATTGCTTAATATATGCCCAACATATGTTTACATATATATGTAAAAAGCTGAGCAGCCCGTGCGACTTATGTCGCAATTCAAGGCAGCAGATCAAGCATATACAGCAGCCAGTGGCACCCAAAAACACACCATCGTCTCCTGGTAAAGGCACGGTGAAAACCTCGCAAACTCAGCTTTCTCAGGTGCGGCGCGACACATCAGACAAAATAAACATGCCTAAACTCCCCAACAGCACATCTATTCTTTGGAAAAACTCCTTACATCAAAGCAAAACTCTCTCCTCTTCTGCTTCTCCTCTGTTTCTGCTTCTGTTTCTATTTCAGCTACTTCTCTACTGGGAGATGTTGCATCCGAGTCAGTAGACCAAATGGATAATAAAATAAATGGATCTTCTGCCGGTCAGATAGTTTCACCAAAGATATTCTCAGCGCAGCTGGACCTGACGGGGAAGTTTTCTACATCTTTCAAAACTCTGATGATTCCAGAGTTTTTAGCTATGTAGAGTTTTTAGTATGCAGAGTGTTTAGCTAATTTGACAGGGGTAACCAATGTAATCATTCCGGTTAGCACCTTGAAACTTCTGTTTAACCGATTCGATATGCTCGAGAATCAGCTTGAAAATTTGAAATTGCATGAAACTCGGGGCTCTCCATTGCCTACTGTTTCTGCTCCGCTAACAGAGACAGAGACAAATTCAGCGGACAGTGGAGAATTGGCCATGAGAATCTCAGTCTTTGAGATAAAAATTGCTGATCAAAATAATTTAATTCAAGAAGTAAATAGCAAATGCAAATCTCGAAGCTTGACCAGGAAACAATTGACAACATAAAAAGTAAAATTTTTATAAACGAAATGATGGATAAAAACAAATTTGCCAAATATAAAGGATTAAGAGCAGTTGCTCGAGAGCTTAAATTTAAATATTTTTGGTATCGAGGAGGACGTTTCCTGTCCAAGTTTCTAGATTGTGACATGTCGCAGCATATTACGATAGCGGCTGATCTTCAAGCGATCACAATGTCAGAGAGAATGATAAAGTAGAGTGCGAGACCGAGGCTAAATCATCATCAAATATTCCAGACATCGCGTGTATATCGAGCAATATGGATAATAATACAGGTGCATGACTAGCCAATGATGGTGTGCGAGAGGTGCGATATGTTGGATATAGGCCAGGATTCTTAAATGCTAATTCATTAAAAAAAAAATATAACAGTTTTTCCCCAATTCCTGATGTCTGAACCCTCATATCGTATTTTCGGCATCGTAGAGTCGCCATTCGGATCTAGCGTGGCAGACGAATGCATTCAGATCGACGGCAATTCTATAATTAGGCAAGAAATACGCATGGTGGAGGAGTTCTATAGTACGTAAGCAATACATGTAAGCCTAAAATTGTATGTGCTTCATCTATTATATTGGATGAAGTCAAGCCAAACGTTCCGGAATATAATGTGTAGCGAAAACTGATTGAATGTGCAAAAATTCCACTTTGTTCTGTTCCATCTTTTCTTTTGTGACTGTGGGTCCTTATATAAAATGTGTTTGCTTTACTCCAGGGTATTTTGAGTAATCTCATAAGTTACATTTTAGCATGGAAACAGTTGTTGTATTCTTTATTCACAGACTTTGTTGAGGTGACTGAAATGACAGTGCCTATTACTTCATTAGCTCTTTTAATAGAGTTGTTGTCTATTTCGTTTTTTGCGTTTTTAATTTTCTCCAGTTGTAACTAGAAATTCGACGATGTGAACGATAATGTTGTAGGTTACAGAAGCCATTTGTACACATGAGGCGTTTCATGTCAACTGCCCCAGAGCCCAGTGGGGAAAAATAGACAAAATTCTCTAGGTTTCACAATTCTTAACGGATCCAGGTCATTTTTGTTTTGAAATCTTAGGAATTCCTTCTTCTAAAAGCAAAACCTGCGGCAAGTCGAAAAAGAATGAATATTTTATATCGTTATATTTCGATGAACAGAACATACTATGAAACTCAAAGTCTACATGCAGTTAACTTCAACAACGACACTTAAATCCACAAATTCTCAACTCATGATCTCTGATATCCATAAAATCATAAACCCGCTAACCTAAACGCCGTAAACCCATTAATCCATATAAACCCTGTATTCATATATTCATTAACCCTAAAACAATAAACCCATAAATACATTGACCCCTAAACTCATAACCTCATAAATATAAAGATATTAAATATTCATTTTTTTCCTGGTTGCCGCAGGTTTTTCTTTTAGAACAAGGAATTCCTAAGATTTTAAAACGAAAATGACCTGGATCCATTAAGAATTGTGGAACTTAGAGAATTTTGTCCATTTTTCCCCACTGTGACGTAGCGCGGTGCTCGAGCGTCAAACCATGGTATTTCTAACTCCCGTTTACGATACTGATAAGGATTTTGAATAATTATTTGATAAACCTACCCGACGTTTTTTTTCACGGCTTTCCAATAGCGTAGGTAGTTTGACGAAATTTTTCGTTTATACCTTTAATAAATATAAAACATCTTATATCTCAAAAAGTATATTTTTAATATTTTTTTACCCTCTAGATCGAAAACTGATCATTTTTTTACGTAGGAATAGATATTTTCCAAAAAGTGCCCGAAATGTTTTCTGCCAGAAATAGAAGGCGAAAGAGTAGATGCAGCGCTATTTATGCGCGAAATACGGCGCGCATCTCAATGCCTAACTTCCGTGCCATCCAGCATATTCATTTTGTATTAAAGTTATCATTACTATAGACACAGTTCGGACATTTGTTCGTTGTACTTATACACTTTAGATTTTTAGAGATTCAACTTCACTAGAATCCTTATACTCAGTTTCGTTAAGGTCCTTTTTTTAAGATTTATTTTTTTATTACCGTAGGAAAAAAATATAATATCGTTTGCATCTGGCAAAGGCCTA
Organism: Torymus tubicola; assembly: GCA_035583055.1. Lineage (NCBI taxonomy): Eukaryota > Metazoa > Arthropoda > Insecta > Hymenoptera > Torymidae > Torymus > Torymus tubicola. Next base: position 13,399 of record JAWWEQ010048938.1, read on the forward strand.
TATTCATTAACCTGGAAGAATGTCTCTCGCGGCACGAGCCAAATCACATCTCTGCCAGGCACATGTCTCGATTGTGCGGGTGGAATGAGTTCTTGAATGAGTGCCACATTTCCAACGAAATCCTTCCATCGAGAGAGGGGTGAGCGTATTCAAGTGAGTGCTACCTTTGCGTCTGTCCAGAGATGAATCTAAGAATTTGGCAGTCTTGAGTTATCCAATACGCGTTTTGCCAACTTCGTGAGTAACTCTGCCGTTCCTAATTCCAATCGTGGATTGGAAAGGCTTTGAGATGATCCCGAGTCGATGAGAATTCTGAGATTATGAGATGTCACCGATGATAGTCTTGAGTGAGTTGATGAGTTTGGCACTTGAGTTTGACGGTGCGATAAGATGATTGCGTCGTTGTCCTATTGTTGAGCGTGGCCGCTTGCTGAAGTGCCTTGTGCTTTGCTTTCTGCGTCTCATGCCACATGTATCATGGTATGATGGTTTCGGTTACATGTCTTACACCGATATAGAGACTTGTAATTCTTCGCAGCGTATAGACCAAGGCAGTTTGTAGCACAGTGGCTTTTCCATGACAAACTTCCGCCTCTGTTGTTCGGTGAGGCGATTGAAGTTTGGACAAGCCACGATGAACTGTGGCTCCCCGCAGTACGTGCATAAGTGTTCAGCAATCCTCGTGAAATGAGTTACCTTCGTAGCGAGGATGGCTTGGAATGAGGAGGTTGCAGGCTTGGTGACAGATGGGCATTCGCTCCGCGCTGACTAGTAGATGGTGTCGCCCGCTGTGACGGTCATTTAAAGTGGTCAGCTGCTAATTCCAACGCTCTCATTCTAGTTACCAAGAAGTCCTCATGTTGTTCAAATGTTGGCAACTGAGTAGAATTCGTCAAAGAAGTTTCCCAAGTTTCTCTTTTTTATCTATCCAGCAGTTTGAATACCTAGTGTGATAGGATACAATCACCTAGAACAGTTGGGTCTACTAAAAGGTTGAGTGACTTCCGTATTTTCGATAAATTCGAAATTAACTTGTTGAGAGTCGCCGGGTTTGTAGGTGCAGATTGCTGAGTTGGTCCAAGTGTTCATTGAGTAAACTCCCTTTGTTTTCAAACCTGGTCACCAAGGTCGTGCATGAGGGAGCTAGTGAGTCACCTGTCTGAGTGAACCTGTTAAGTCTTGGAATTCAGGAAAAGGAAAATGATAATTGTCTATTTTTATATTTTGTAATTTGTATATATATTATTTTATTTTATTTACCGTCTTAGAATT
>JAWWEQ010048939.1:0-14670 GCA_035583055.1 Torymus tubicola
ATTAGATTGTAAGCATAATGCGATTTCATTATTAATTAAAGAAATTCATGAAAATATGTCTCACGCGGGAGTTCAAATGGTGATGTGCCAAATAAGAGAAAGATTTTGGATCTTGTCTTTGCGAAAAGTAGTGCGTGCGGTGATATCGAAATGCGTAGTATGTAAGAAACAAAATGTTAAGGGGATGCAAGTAGGTCCAGCACCTTTGCCTATACATCGCATAAAAGACGCGTCTGTTTTCGAAGTTACGGGAGTCGATTACGCGGGTCTGGTGTATTTACGCGGGCAACAAAAGGCGTGGATCTGTTTGTATACCTGCGCGGTCTATAGAGCGATACACCGTGAACTTGTAACATCGTTATCGGCGATGGAATTTTTAGCGAGCTTACGGCGTTTTATCGGGCGTAGAGGCAGACCATCGATTATCTATAGCGATAATGGGACTAATTTTGTGGGCGCGGATAATGCTTTTCAGCGTCTGAATTGGGACGTCATAGCAAAATATAGTAGTGCGCAGCGTATAGACTGGCGTTTCAATCCTCCTACAGCATCATGGTGGGGCGGATGGTGGGAGCGATTGGTAGGTCTCTTGAAAAATCTCCTCCGTAAAGTATTAGGTAGACCATGTCTTTTTTACGAGGAAATGATAACCGTCTTATGCGACTGTGAATTGACTTTGAATTCTCGTCCTTTAACTTATCTGTCCAGAGAGTCCGACGACTTAAAACCGCTTACCCCTTTGATGTTTATTCACGAAATTCGCGAGATAGGGACGTCAGATATAGATATCATTAACCAGATAGACTTAAGCACTAGATTTAAGCGTAAACAAGAAATTATAGAACATTTCCGAAAAAGATTTCGAAAAGAATACTTGAGTCAGTTAATTTTGAAAGCCAAATGTAAAGAGTCTCGAAAGTTAAAAGTCGGCGATGTTGTTCTCGTACGTGACGATACCGATAAAAGAATCGATTGGCCCTTAGCGCGAATTGAAAAATTGATTGAAGGTCGCGACGGCGTAGTTCGTGTAGCACTCTTGAGGACAAGTATGGGTCAATTTATTAGGCCTTTACAACGGGTTTACCCCTTAGAAATTCAACCGAAAAAACCATGTAACAATTATACAACGAGAGGTGGCCGTTGTATTAAACCTTCTAATCGGTACGGTCACTCGTACATTTCTCTGTGACGGGGGTAAAACAAAGAAATGTACGAGTGAAAGTAAGAGTTTTTTGAGTCGAAGTCTCAAGGTGGGAGGATATTAAAATGTATGTGTAGTATTTGTAAAGAAGGCGCGATGCGACCTCTGTGAGTAGATGCTTATAGCAGTGTACGTCGGAGCGAGTGTGACTACACCTACGGTGCTCACGTACGGAGAGGGGAATAGCGAGCGCTCCCGAGCAGATCCGAGAGAGACGTGCCACGAGGCGCACGCACCTTTATGTATAAGAGGAATAAAAGGCTTCTAATATTCAAACATTAAGGGCGACTTGTTTTTTGGAGTAACCCACTTCCCGTCCGTATCCTGACTCTCGATTACAGACAATCACAGTTATGTTTGAGTACTTAATATATCAGTTGTTTCTACTTCCCAATATTAAGACCTTAAGGTTAACTTACGTCTAAAGACGCTCACATTCTCGCTCATATTCTCGCAAGACAGATTCGCAAAACTTTATCACAAGAGAGTATTTTACAAAGGATTCCGGTACATAACTGGTCACAGCAATAACCGATAGGAGAAAAAAAAAACAAGTAAGCGGGGCGTCGTCGCACCCTTTATTCTTTGGATATCCAAACTTACTTTTTTTTCATCATATTCCGCTTATCACTTTTGATATACGTAGATACCACGCATGAAGTATTTATTTCAAAAGTATTTTTAATTACATCCCCTCTACAAAGTTTCATGGAGAAAGATACTTTCATAGTTAATGTCAAATCGTATCGGAAATATTTCCATATAGTTATATTTTGTATTATTGATGGTGTACGATGGGCGGCGCTCCAACACATAAGACTTTTTTGATTGGTTGTTGTTGACTCATTTGATTGGTCTATATAGATTAGGCACCAAAATCGAATGTGTTTAAATTTTCAAGAATAAATTCTTGAGTTGAGCACTTAAAACTGAATAATTAAAATGGTCTAAGAAAAATTGTATTAATCTCGATCAAGCAAGTGATGGTAGTTTGTCAGCTGACCTGTCCAGTATGCAGCAGGTGCTGGACCCTTGCCTTAACGTCGACCTGTCAAGTGTGTCAATCAAACGTCTTGGCAAACACACGGCCTTCAAGCTGCGCCCAACCTTAGTCACTGTGACCTCACGCCAAAAAGTTTTGAACGTGGTCCATCAGAAAGCCAAACTTCCTAGTCACCTATCAATCACCACTGACAAGACTAAGTTTCAAGCTTGCGACTCCGCGTAATGAACTTGAACGTCTAAACACTGAGGACCCAATACATCCGAAGACTATTAGATATGTAGCAAGAGTGTCTAAAATGATTGATCTACAACCAACACAGCACTCATCAAAAAACTAATCAGCTACTCATCTTCTGTCCGGATATCATTGCCTTCACGGAAACATGGCTCAGACCGTCAACACTCAGGAATGACTAGAGGCGGCGCGGTGCTTATCGCAGTACCTTACAATCTACACTCGTACCCCACCCTTGCTGACGTTGACACTGAGTCTTTAACAATTTCCTGGACCACTTGGATGTCGTCTGCACTGAGGAGAATTGTCGCAACGTAATCATCTGCGGTGATTTCAATATCCGCAAAACTATTTGGACTAACTTGCCGCTCAACTTCACGCCCTCAGCATACGTCACTCCATCTACGCATACTACTCGCAGCCTCCAGCTTCCTCGGGCTCAGTCAGCACGCTCCTCACTTCCCTCTAAGGGTTATACTCTGGATCTGGTCTTCGCCTCGGACAACAATCTCGAACTTGCTGGCGTTGGGAAAGGTGCAATTCCATCGGATATACCCCATTGTGGTTCTCACTCTGTTCGCCGACTCGTGGATCTTCAACGTCACCTAGCCGTCTCTTCTTCAACTTCCACAAGTGCAATTATTCTACATTGAACAGCTCCTTGACCGACATAGACTGGGACATATCGCTCGCCGCTCCTGACATTAATCCCTGCATTGACGCATTTTATTCTACCATCAACGACACTATCGTGTGTCATGTTCCTCTGTCTCGAACTGCCCCCAGCCTCTTTCCGCCGTAGTTTAGCTCAGAGCTGAAAGCACTAGTCTGGGACAAGAAATCTGTCCATATTAATTGGAAATGTACTAGATTATTACCAGACTACATTAAGTTTAAGAAATTGCGTGAAAGATGTATTAGATTATCTCGATGTAATTATGCTAGTTATATAGAACGTACGGAATTGAACATTAAACGTAATGCGAAGGCCTTTTTGGCGTATAGTAATAGGTTAAAAACCAATCACTCAGTACCAGAGAGCATGTACTTATCTAACCGTAAAGCGGATGACAGGCAAAATATAGCAAACCTTTTCTCAAGCTATTTCAGTTCAGTAACAGTACACGCTCTCTTGCTGATATAAATCTAGTCGGCTGTGATAATAGTTTAGACTCGATTACGATCTCGTTAGAAGATGTAAGTTCAGTTGTAAATAGCTTAGATAATAATGTAAATTCCGGACCTGATGGTATCCCACCTACTTTGTAAAAAATTGTTTGCCCTCCCTTGGTACGCCCATCACTATGCTGTTCAATAAGTCGTTATAGTCCGGTCAGTTCCTTTCGCTGTGGAAACATGTCTACATCTTGCCAATTTTTAAGTCCGGCGAAAAACATGCTATTTCAAACGTGCGTGCGCGCGCGCGCGTGTGTGTGTGTGTGCGTGTGTGTGTGTTCATATCTTTGAAACGAATTTTCGTCTCGCGGGAAAATAAAAGTACCCTGATGGATTTGAGTTTTCATTAATTTTCTTTTGTTTTATAACCTAAAAAAGATTTTGAATTTTTAGTTTTTTCGATTTTTACATATCGTACAGCCATTATTATATAAAATAATAAACTTCTCTTGAAGGGTATTTAAATTACCTATATTTTCTTTCTTTAAATTTAAAATATCTTGACTCTGTCATTTGTTATTAATGAAAAGTTTTTTATTTTTCAAAAATTAGTATCTCAAAAAATATTTTATTTATCGACTTGAAATTTTAACCAGATATTACACTAATTGAAGGCTATATGTGGTTAAAATTTCAAGAGATTATCTTCATTGGTTTTCTAGAAAACAATTATTTTATAAAAAAATTTGCGTTTTGATTGTCGCACGATAACAAGAGAAAAAATTATCCAATCGTCCTGAAATTTGGCACAGATGTAGCTTTTATATATCTTCAGATCAAGTTCATTGCCCAATAAAATCGGTTTATTACGAAAGAAAATATTTGAAAAAATTAATTAAAGGAATAATTAAATAAAGTTCGAGGAAACTAAGTGCCAATACATTGGCAGCGGTTTTATGTAGTCATCTTTTTTTACTACCCTATTATAGTGATTTATTCTTTATTATTATAACATCATGACCCTAGCTATTCTATTTATTCATAATTTTATGCGACACGAGCAAACATACACAAAAACACTCACGCACACATACACGCACATGTGCACACACAGTCACGAGCACACATACACAAAAACACTCACACGTACACAGAACACGCACACACACGTACACGCACACGTGACTGCTTTCGCCGATTGACGGACCTCTTTTTGTATGCAGACACTAATTCAGACGGAATAAAAATATACAAAATAGGAATGTTTTAATTATAGCTAATTGTTACTTTTTAATTATCGCAATACTGGTTTTCAAAACTACATACCCACTTCTTCTAAAATATAGAATACTGAGGTAAAATAAAATTAAAAGTCCTCTAATAGTAAATAGACGTTGCTCGATGGATTTCTCATGTTTTATTTTCCGGTTCTAATCGAAAGAAGCCTACTTGGACCGAAAGTCAGTTTTTTCATATCAAATAATATATAAGGAAATCTCTGAAACTTTTCAATTTTAGGAAACTCTATTTATTTATTCATTTACTTATTTATATATTGCTATAACTCAGCTTTTTAATAAAGCACATACATTTACAAATTAAATGACTAATTTATTATAACCGAATTACAACGCTAATTATTTCCAAGAACTAATTTGAGGCGTTTCGCGAGCGTAATATCGTGCTATTTCTAACTCGTCTTTACGATACTAAAACGTACTCAAAAAAATTTAATGATAAGCCTATCCAATAGGGTTAGAAACGAGTTATTTGATCCGTAAATGAAGTATGTGCTTTATTAAAAAGTGTAGCTATAGCAAACACTAAAGAAATCGAATTTCCTAAAATTTAAAAGTTTCAGGGGTTTATGTGGGTAAATCTACACTGAGAAAAAAATATAATAATTCTTACCATAAAAGTACTATAAAATATGGCTTTATATGGCTACGACCTTGTTTTATAGTAAAATATATAAAGAAAATTATAGTAGAGGTAGCTACAAAATATATTTTTAAATACTATATTACATGAAAATATTTGAAAAGCAAAGGCTACTTAAGGTGAATATTAGAATTTACTAAATTAATATAGTAAAGTTGGCCTAAAAACTTCATTCAATGTACTATATTTATTGCTGTTCATACTAAATGTTCTTATTTTCTACACTAGGTTGTACTACAATTCATATATAGTACAAATCATTCAAAATATTGGAAAATAAAAAAACAGATTGACATTTAATGAAAATAAATTTTATGTTTTATTTTCATGTTTATTATACAACATAATATTTTCGTTTTTTGCATTATAAATAAAAGAACGTTCAATATTCGTAATTTTATCTAACGTTACTAATTGTTTGTCTTTAATTTCAATAACTTGAGGCAAACTTTAATGTTCACATGTGGAAACTGTTAAGTATAACTTACAAACCACTAAAAAATCATGAAAATGCACTGGGTCACGCAAGCTTTTTTTTATACATAGAAGCAGTTTTACCAAATATAGGCAAGTCTTCTAATTTTAATAGAAGAATTACACCGTCCATAATTTAAAAATTATATACTTCAATTCTTTTTAATTTTTCAAAAATCTCCATACTTATTTTATATTTTACAAGAGTTTCAAATTCCTTATCAAGTAAAACGATTTTCTCACGTATATAGTAGCTAGTCGCAAATGTTAATACGTTGTGCTTATCGATATAAATTGTCACGGGCTCAGCTCGACCGTCATCCGAGCGCTGACGCATCCGCTTCATGATAAGGATTAGACACTCCCGATGCTTTCGAGCAAGCATCGCGACGTTAGCTCAGTGGTAGAGCGCGGGCCTACAAACCTCGAGATCGTGCGTTCGAATCCCGCTCGTCGCATATTTTTTATGTGACTTATTCAGTCTGTCCTCTCATACGTAACAAAACTATGCAAAGTATTTACGTTTATCATATAATATAGCAATACTTGAAAAAATTACAAAGCTTCCTCTTTGAGGAAGCAATATGGTTTTATATGACTACGACAATAAAATCCGAGAACGGATACTTTTATTTCTGTTAAATTTTACCATAACTACTGTTAATTTTGATACAAGGCTTTTTAACTCTAAACTATGTAGTATTGTTAAATCAATAATAATAATATGGTAAAAACTGTTTTTCCACATAGTATAATTTAAATTATTACGAAAAGTTCAATATCCCATAAAATTTTGCTTGCCGTACAAAAATTTAATTACTACAATTGATAGCTATTGAAACTATATTGATATATTTATCGTTAACTTATAGTTTATCTGATTAAAAAATACAGACAAGACAGCAATATTAAATTTTACTATATAATGTAGTTAACATTTCTAACGTATTTTTTCTCAGTGTATGGAATAGTGCGATGGTTTGTTTATTTGAAACTTTATTTTAAAGTAAGCAGTAAAAATGGAATTAGTCCCGCAGTTTTTCATATTTTTGGCTAAAAATTTTTCTACAGGTTGCTTGAATGATTTGGAACAACACTACGCATGGATGAAGCTGTAGGTGCTATGGGTCAAAAATTAAAATTTAAAAAAAAAATTTTTTTTGAAAAACACGAAAAAAAATTTTATTTTTTTTTAATGCACCATTGAATTCCTCGTGAAATTTTGTGTATAAAACATATCAATTATTTCCTCATCGGTAAATTATCACTAGGCTAAAAATTTACCTCCTGCTCCCCTTAAGATTTCCTCTTTAGGAGCTTGTTCTCGCATTACTACTGAAAGCGCAGTTTTTACTGAACGTATCAACCGTTCCTATGTAACGCCCAGATGAGAAGCAGTAGGAGAGTTAAAAAACCATGCAATTGAATTTTTGGTTGCAAATTCTTCTAGTTTATTTTTATTCAACTCTTTTGTGGCTTGATTAATTTCTTTAGCGGCTCCCCTAAATTTAGTCCCGTTATCGGAATATATACACAAAGGTATTCCGCGACGAGATATGAATCTTTTCAACGCCATAATTACAGAATCAGTACTTAATGTGTGTGTTAACTCAAGGTGAATGACTCTCGTGACCATACACGTGAATAAAGCACCCCACTTTTTTTCACGCCTTCTCCCGATCTTTACCATCATAGGGCTAAAAAAAACCCGCAATGTGAAAACGGACGAAGCCTGTATGCCATACGAGCAAACGGAAGTGCAGCCATTTTCGGATTCGCAGTTTGCACGCGTAACATTTTGCAGACTATGCACTTAGAAATTATAACACTACGCAAAGCTTGTCTTAGTCCTATAATCCAATACTGTTGTCTTATTTTATTAATTATCGTTTCATGACTTCCATGACAATATTTCTTGTGGTAATGCCGCATAAGTAATTTCGAAAATTGTTCACTTTTATCTAAAATAATAGACTTGCCCAGAAAAATATTTTCTGAAAATTTTTCTATTCTTCCACACGCGCGTAAAATGTTATGTTTATCTAAAAACGGATTCAAAGACAATATTCGGCTAGTTCTCGAGACAGATTTATGATTTTGCATATCATTAATTTCGTGGATATTCAATATTTTTTACTTTGCTTAATGCAAATCGCCGTTGCACATTTATATAAATGCACTTTCGTTCTGTCTTTTTTACTCATTTATTTAATAGCTAAACAAACTAGTGACATAGTGGTTACATGTCGATTGAAACTTGAAAATCGCAAAAAATCTATTAAAGGAGTCGAAACAGAATTAATATTTACGCCAATTTTCTTTATTTCATCACAACCAGAGTTCTCGTCAAATTTGATAAAATTTTCTTACTAGGCCAGACAAATTAGTTGATTTGAGGCGCATTTTTGGACTTAATTATCAGCTGAGATTTTCCGACGGATTATGAGTAGGGGGACTCATCAGATACAACATCCCGGTGAATGAGCCCAAAAATGAGCGCCGTATTACTATTTAAGTAACAAATTAATGCGCAAAAAATCAGTTTTTTTACTGTAGAAAAAATCTATTGATTTTACAGAAAAAGGTTTGAAATAAAGTTTGTAAGTATTAAAAAGACCTGTAAAGTGCATTTTTTCAGATTCAAATTACGTTAATTTGTTTATCCGTAAATCGCAAAAACCACTAAAAATCGCTATTTTAACGGTTATTTATTACTCCGTTGTAAAAGTTGTTAAACTCTTAATAACTCGTTAAAGTATAGCTCTCGTATTAGTAAACAAGCAGTTAAAATTTTATCAAAAAATATGTTATAGTTTTTGTATATTTGCATTTATTCATTAGATTTTAGTTATAATTGCGTGATTTTTCCGAAGCTTTGAGACCACCTACGAATACGCACTAAAGTGATTTAGAACGCTTAACATCTCTACTTTAACTTGCAATAAATAAGTAAGCGATTTAAAAAAATTTAATTATTTAAAATTGCGAAATTAAAAAGGTCTCTTTTTTGCTCATAAATAAATTGAATAACAACTACAATTTTTACCGCAGATAATCGAGCATAGGCTCGTTGGAAAGCTGTCATTATTCCGCAAATTGTAAGCTATGAACAGAGTCTTCAAGTGCTCTAGAATCCGAGATAATTTTTTTTCTTTAAAATCGCCACGACATTCTTTACTGATATTACAAAACCAGCATGATAATTTGAACGGATAGTTATATTATCATAAAAAAATAGTGTCCTAGATTTACTGCAAATTTACATTGTTAAAAAAATTTGAAATGTGCGAGAGAAATGCGGAGAAAGTTGCAGTGTCCGACGAAAAAACTGAACACGGCGCCTTCAAAATCGACGTGCTTGAAAAATTTTCTATATTTCGAGAACTAAGACACCTAAAAACTTTATGTTTAGGTAAGTATTTTTAGTTAAATACACAATAAAAAGTGATATATTAATTTTGATAAAAAAAATTTATGGAAAATGCAAAGATCATGTTGCTAGTTTTCGCTTTTTCAGTTGGCTTAATGAACTATTTCAATTCTTGATAATGGTTCTTCTTCTTCTTCTGCCTCTTCTCCTGGATACTCTGTTTCTTCTTCTATCGACAAGGAAAATATATCACCTTCCGGGATGTCGTCTTCATACTGAGTATCATTGTTAAGTATAGTATCGGAAATATCTTCTATAACGGATTCTTCTACATTTGTGCAGCTATTACCATGACACGACGAACATATCTGCGAACATCACGAATCGTGTTTCCTACAACTGCACCTTTTCTTCTTACAGCCTGTCTCATACCTGCAGCTAATTTTACTCAATAATTCTTGAGGTATAACCGGCTCCAGTGTGTGAACAGGATAAAGAATATTCTGCCGTTCTTTCCAACCCCATTCTATTGGGTCTTTTTCGTAACTAAACCACTTTTGTATTTGGACGTACGTCCAATACGCATGTTACCTCATTGTTCCTTCTGTTGGTGGTAAATTTCCTAACTTAAGAGAACTTTTCAGTGCTGATCGTTCGAAACGAATAAATCCTAATAACCTAAACATAAAGTTTTTTAGAACCGTACCTATTTTAGTCCACTACCTATATCATTAGTATTTGCCGCTAAAATATCGGCATCAACTGTAGGTTTATGAAAACGCCATGCCTTGATTGAAAAAACAGGAAGTTGTATCGCATCCAGTGAAGGCGTGAAGGAAGGCAATGATGTGTTGAAGATGCGAATACTTAAAACTATTGCTATCGTATACACTCTCCATGATGTTTCCTTTTCCAGGTTTAAAAAAGTAAATCGTATTTATGGGTGCGTGCATTGCGTACAGAAGTCACAGAAGAAGACGCTGACTTTTTAATCGTAAGCACTGATGAAAAATGCAGCCTGAACTTTAAAACATGGATAGTTGGAGAATATTTGGATTTGTTAGTTATATTAGTCCAACACGCACCCGAAAAAGTGTAGTTGTAGGAAACACGATCTGCGATGTTCCCAAATATGCTCGTTGTGTCATGGTAATAGCTAGAAGAAGACGGATGTGTTTTCTCTCACTCACTCACGCTTCGTCTGTACAGCGTATACTTCATGCGGCCGCTTGTGCTTCTCACACGGCATACTCCCTCGCTCACAAACGGCTCTGGGTAACGGTCGACCACTTGGAGAACTCAGTGCGCACTCTCGGCTATTCTTAATTCGAAAAAACTCAAGTTTGGTTGCTCACTCTCAATATGGACACTTCATAGGGGACTCACACGTCAACTTATCAATCATCATACGGCAGTATCCTCATACGGCGCACAGTGGGCCGGGTAAGGGAAAAAATCGGAAAAAAATAAAAAAAAATTTTCATTTTACAAAAAAATGTTGGGAATTTTCGTGATTTTCTACGATTTCTGCAATTTTGGCAACGTTTATGCAATGTTCATGAAATGTAGGGCATTTGAGGGAAAAGGCTATTGATAGGTAATCTAATTACCTATAAGAATTTGAATCAGCACTATTTCCGATTTTTTGCCTTACCCAGCCCACTGTGCGGCGGCTACTCATCGGCATAGTCATCAGCAACAACGCCAACAACTGTGGCTTTATATCTGCCTTCTCTCAACGGCTGCTTCGTATCCTCGGCTACACTCATTACCTCTGGCACAACTCAGCATTGAACAACTGTATCTCTGGCACAACTCAGCATCGAACAGCTGTATGATATCTCACCATCAAGGAATCACCGTTGCAATATACGGCTCTGCACGTGTACAGGTAACCTCAAAACTCACTCAGCGTATGTGCGTTGACGCAGAAAATAAATTTTAAATAATTAAATTGATTAGTTATTTATGACTTCGATCTTTCCTCCCATCATCTACGTGCCGTACTGACCACGGAAAGAAGTATCCACCTTAAAAGACGGTGACGCGCGGCTCTATGAAACAGCAGTACCCCCACTCCTCCACGCCACGGCGTACTGTACGCGAGTTCAAGCGTGCTTAGCCCTCGAAAACATACGGGCGGCCTGCCCCGTTCTTTTCTCATGCTTGTCACCTTGTTTTCTAGAGACTAGCATCCCGTCTTCGTGCTACAGCAATCAAACATCGCGCCGCCGGCCTGCGCGCTCAATGCGAGTTACGCCACCCATTGTCTCGCATACGCAAAAGGTCGCTTGATGCTTGCTTGAAACTCACTATTGTGTTGTTTTATCACTAATGTTAATTGCAAAATCTTGTGAAGGACTTATTGAAGCGCTGGAATTTAGCAGAATTGATACATTTCTTTCGAAGTAAGTATAATTACATTTTAATTTGAAATTAAGTACTTAATGAACGACGTACGTTGCATTAAAAACGGAATATTACTTTTGCATTGCAGTTTTTGTTTAAAATATACGTACTTATTTGTACTTTTTTATTTAATTTAGTGCATTCTATTAAATCGAATTTTTAGGTTTGAATTGCATGTTTACTATGCATGTAGAATATTGGTTTAGGCATGCATTCAGAGAGCATGATCACGAATGCTTCATTACAAATGTAGTTAGTCCGAGTAAAGCATCAACATCTGCATGCAATCCAAATAATAATGAGACTGCTTTACAAGACGTAACACATCGACTGAATGAAGACTTACACACAGAAACCCCAAGAGAAAAGATTTCTATAGAAGTAGATAAACAAGTAGTTGAAGAAATAAAGTTACCGCAGCTAGAAGATTTTCCGAAATATTATAGTCAAAGTAAACATTTATTTACATAAAAGTATGATAAATATAGATTAATTTTTGTATTAAAATATACTTATGATTTTCAAAAGTAAATATTTTAAATAAAATTGATGTTTACTAAATTTAGAGAATAAAATTTTAATAGAACAAAAGAAGCACAGAGTTAATTTTGATTTATTTTTCGTAAAATATAAAATTTTGTAAACACTTGATGTTAAATATAAACCAATCAATTTACAATGTAAATTCCTTGATTTTCAGTACAAAAGAATAAAAGACTTTACAAAATGTTGAGTAATGAAGATAATATAATGGGAAATTTAATATTGTACAAATATGGAAGTGACAAAGACATCTCAGATTTCCGAAAAAGATTAACTAAGATGATTGTAGAACATGAAATTGCCATATCGCGAAAATCAGATACCCCGCACACGTAAGATTGTGTTTAGATTATATTTTATATATGCATACATAGAAAAAATGTAATATTGAAAGTGATTTATTTATAAAAATAAAAGCAAAAAGTAGTTAGGTAACAAACCAAAAAATTAAATTGACTGATTTTAAGGAGTGTATAATTTTTGCTTATGTCTGTTATATACGTAGATGCATGTTTCTTTACTAGAATGTGATAAGTGTGATTTTTATCAACTTTCTGAAGTTTTTAGCGGTTGAATGATTATGTTTAATTTATAACTTATTTTGTATTTATGTTACATAAGTTATTTTTAAGTTATGTATATACTAAAATATTGATGACATTCTATTGTAGTTTGACCAAACAGAGATTTATTGACTTAGCCGACGAAATAGTCAAAATTTTCACAACAGAAAAAGTAGACCTATATTATAAACCATACTTTGTCATACATACTAAAGATGATGATGACGATACTCCTGGCAAAAAGCGTACTAAGGTAAACGCTGCAGGTTTATTGTTTAAGGAGTATACGAAGCTAAAAGAGTCGTTTCGAAAGGGTGAATTGACGCACCTTGTTCGAAATACGACAAATAAATTAAATTCGAAAGAAAATATAGCTTTGTTAAAGATTTCTTTTAGTTTTAATAATTGTCATTATAGGAAAATCTAAAACACAATTTGGATAGATAATGAAAAAAATAACAACAGTTTTTATTTTCTCATACGCTATAGATCACAATGCCAAGACATTTGATTTGTCGATTTTATGTGAAAAAGAATTTGAAGATTCAAGCAAAAACGCAATAGAACAGTTATTGAATGATTCCTTCTATTATCGACAATCATCAAAAAATGAAAATAAATCTAGGTTAGATGATATTGAAAAGTTTCAAATATTAAAATCATCATTTGCACCAAAATTAGTATGTATTAAAAGTTTAAGTATTTGATTTAATTTTTAGATATAGTTTAGAAATAAATTTAAAAATAAGTTAACAACATGAAGTTAAATTTAATTTTCGAAAATCTTTATCAAAAAGTGTGCAAATAGCACATTACGTATCAAGGGCGAGTCATGCGCCCGTGTTGCGTATAATATTTTTTAAACCTAGAGGCTTAAAGTACTCGTTGCTCGTTCTAGGCTTTAATTCAGGATTTGTCGCCATTCCTTTTTCTATAAATAAATTAAGTACAAAAAACTATGTTAAATAAATAATTTAAATAAAAAAACAATATTAATGATTTTTTAGTTATAATTAGATTTCGACAAAGTATACAGCAACGGTGATGGTTTAGTCACTAATTGGAGCTTGGTAGCGCAACAAATTATTGCATATGCAAAAACCCAATGCAGCGAAAAAAAGAGCAGTAATAAAAATTCTGGATCAAACGTGATTCCAAATTACACGGATATTAATGACATTTTTAAGAAAAATTCTGATATAACTGATAATAGTGAGTTTATTTATTATTCATTCGATAGATTTTACAAAAAAAATGTTAATAAATAAGTTTGAAGTATTGAATATGTTTATTTTACTTTCATATACTAATTGTCATATATAAATACTTTAGATCATGTATGTGGATTAGCCTTTTTATTGTTGCCATTTTTAATCAAATATTCAGTAAAATCAAAACCTATTTATAATAAGTGGAGACCACAAAAGATAGATTTTCTAAAATCTTTTAACCAGCACATTGAGGTGAATAATAAATATCTTATTTATTAAGCTCTTCGCTACTATACGAGCTATATCACCTGTACTGTTTTTCAAGCATTAATGTCTTTACTTTAATTATTTTTATAAAAACGATAATCGTATTTTATTCTTTGCTTATTTCATAATCAAGGTATAAAAGAACAGAAAATTATGTTTTTAAACATTTACAAACATGTTGTAAATAAAGTAAAATAACTTGTAAAATACGATTATTTTCAAAGTAGCAGCGAAAGCATTAATATACCGCTTATAAATTATATATATGGGCAGTTCTCAGGTGAATCGAGAAGTCAAAATTTTTTTTTCTTTTAAAATCACCTAAATCGCTTCGT
>JAWWEQ010048940.1:0-14666 GCA_035583055.1 Torymus tubicola
TTGAGTAAAGCATAGACCGTCTGTGCAGTTAGTCAGAGTCCAGCAGCACATGAGAGAACACGAAATAAAAAGACTTACAATTATATTCACTTGTGTTCTCTTCTTATTTTTACTGAACCTGCTTCCCATAATTCCAATAAGAATTTTGAAAATTAGTTCATAACACCTGTTCTTTTACGAAATAAAAAAATGCTTTTTAATTTATCGCGAATCCAAGTTGTATTCAAGTTGTATTCAAGTTGTATTATTTTTAACAGAATTATTCGTTGATTAATTGATAATTTTGATCAGAATTCATAATTAAATTAACGAAAATGATCGAAAAATAAACGAGAACAAGACTATTAGATAAGCCCAAGTTCCCGGCATAATGACATAAGTTCATACTTTATCGAGTTTTCACGAAGGAGAAAATGCATAACCTGGTCAATATACCACTGTATAAATATTTGTTTTAAATGTGTTAATTGATTAATACAGTATCGTGCCCTATCTCGTTTATTCCGATCTTACGAATCAGTTTGAACATTGAAACTCATTTTTCTCAGAAACTCCAAAAGTGGACTTATGTCGTTATGCCTCGAAGCCACAGAAATAATAACTCCCATCTAAACCAGTAATAAATTTTGAATTAAAGACTTCAGCGATGTTTTGTTTATCACAACATGTTATGTAGGGACAAATAATTGATAATGCAAAAGATAAACAGTTTGGCATTCTTAGATGATTGACGTAGACATTTTTTTATGAGCATTGATAATTATATTAAACGTAGACGTAAACGTAGAAACACTTGGATTTAAAAGGCTTCTACAAATATTATCAATACAACGCACGTTAAAATAATCCTACAATCAGCGTAATTGTACAAATTCTTATGCGATTTTGGTAATTATTAAGTATTTATTTGTAAAACCCGTTTAACAATTATAATCATAGATCCATATAGTCTATGGGTATGATATTGTCAAAATGATCTCGACATGTAGATCATTGATTTATTTCAATCATCTTCTCAGCTTTTCAATAAAAATACTTTTTATAGGCATATTTTTCACTTTAATTTAGAATAAAATTAATTATATCAGATTAGGTTTGCTATTACTTCCAATATATTTTGAATCAAAATTCTAAATCAAATTCTAAACATATTAAAATTTGGAAAAACAATTTTCAATTATTGATGTAATTGCTTCAAGTGAGGGCTTTTGAATATAATAAATTTAACAAATGAAGATATTTGGGATTAAACCTGGAATTTTCTCTTTTGGTAATAGATACTTTCTTAGATAAACCACTGATGAGTTAGTCAAACATTATTTCCTTTAATTAATTAAAAAAATAATGATATCAGTATTTAAAATTTTGTTACGACTTTTTAATAAAAGGATAATAAAACCATTAAAAACTTGTATAACTTTTTTTCAACTTACTATAACTTTATTAATCTGTAATAATTTATTAACATGTTAAAAACGCACCAACAACAATGTTTGCAAGATAAATAAATAAATAGTCATAAACAGTCGAATAAATAAATAAATTAATCAACGCGGCTTTAAGCTTTAGCGATGATGTTGTTGATCCATGACCTGTAGGCGTAGACGTTGGTGTAGACATCAGGTAATCCCTTGCCGCATGGCACGCCCCAGGAAGTAACACCGACGAGTTCGTTGTTGGAGGCCAAGGGGCCACCGCTGTCACCCTGCAATCCCATCAAATACCAAATATTTTAATTATGATCTCCCTTAACACAGGTACATGTATTTATATAAATAACGTATATAGACTACTTACGGAGCAAGCACCAACACCAGCGCGTTGGAAAGCGCAAACCTGTTCGTTGTAGACGCGGAGTGGTTGAATTTTCCGCAGACAGCTGCTGGCAGGTATAAGGCTCATTGAGGCCTTCTGCAGCTGAGGAGAGCTGTTGCTCGACGGGTACGACCTCAGGCCCCAACCGCTGATGGTCGCTGGGCTGCCCAGGGTTGGCTCGCGACTGGCCAGCTCGATTTTGCGTGTGTTAGCGTCGAAAGTGATCGGTGATTGGAGCTGTTAAATACATATCACAGAATATCACGTTAATAATTGTGCAAAATTGGGTTGAGCTAGTAATGTTTATTGCCAACTCACGGTGAGGACAGCGATGTCGTTACGGTTGGAGGACTCGTCGGTACCAACGTAACCTTCGTGGACGTCAGCGCGCTTGACACGGTGAACCTTACCACCCGAGCCGATGGACATGCTGCTGCCACTGACGACGGTGATGTCTCTGTACGGTGCTCTTATGATATCACGTACGCAGTGAGCAGCGGTGAGGATGTGACGTTCGCTGATGATCGAACCACCGCAGAAGTGACTACCGCTTTTACGAAGAGACACTTGGTATGGAAACTCGTTGATGTTGGCGTTCTGACCGCCGACGATCCTCGGATTTGCTGCGACATCGGCACGGGTTGCGGCTGTGCAAGCTAAAAGTAATCATTTGTATCGTGAGGTTGATGTTTGGATGAGTGAGGGGTATAAGGGAAATGGTGATGTGGAACTCACATAAGTAAATTTAACAGAATTTTTGAACAATCTTTTTATTAATTTACACTTTATTAAATAAAGTTTAAAAAGTTTTGATGAAAATATCTGTTTATCCTGAAGTACCCATGAATTTGTAGTATTTCACCCAATAAAAAAACTTATTTATTAAAATGAGTACTACTAATATTTATCATAAAATAATAAATAAAAAATATCGTTTATTGATTAATAATAATTTAATTATTAATTAATTAATAATTTAATTGTTATTAAATTATTCGCGTAAAATCTAAATGGGAACCATGAGGTAGACATGGGATCCCTGAGGGATCCTTGAGCATATTTCCTTATGAGTACCACAAGGTTCCAACAAAATTCCTACATGGGTAATTTTAGTAAGGTAGAAAATGGAAAAACTAAAATCGTTAGACAATTTTTTTATAAATTATTCCACCATGAATCCTTTACTTACCCACAAAGAGGGCCAGACACAGGCAGCTAACAATCTTCAAAGTCATTTTGGCCACTGTTCCTTCAACTGTACTACTTGTTGTGAGCTCCTGAACTCCTGAGCTGATGAGTGTGATGATCCAAATACATCGACGAGCTTTTATACTCCTGAAATTGCATTCGATCGATGCTTGGGCGAACCTCCGAGCCAACGCCTTTAGTTTCGCACTCACGTCGAGGCATATCCTCATTAAGATAAGACAGTGTCGATGTCGCGTATACGCATTAGCATACACTCAATGAACACCGATGATCCGTTCCTGTTTCATGTTTGATTACACACGCGAACGAATCGCGGTGTAATTGCATTATAGGTGCAAACGAACTTTGTTGTGATAATATAAAGTTTGGAATGTTGATTGTTTGGGTCGTCAGCAGAGGTTCTATATAGATTCTTGGGGATAGTATAAGATTTTGGTAGGATTTGAGAAAATTATTATCTATTTTTGTGATTGATCAGATGAAAACAATATTGTCCAAGACGAATAATGATAATTTGCTTTATGGATGTAGTTTAGGAGACTGATTACTAGGATTAAGTTGAATGTAAGAGTGCTTTATAAGAATCTTATCGGTCTTGTAAACTGATTTTTTTTTAGTTTTCATAAAAATTTACTATTTTCAATACAAAACATTGGAAAAACCAAATTACACCTATGTCCAAAATATCAAGAAAACATCAAAAACGTGGAAACACGCAGACAAAACATTTCTTGTTTATATTGGTCGCATTAAAAATCCATAATAACTTAACAGAAATCAAAATAACTCCCAAGAAAAACAGTAATAAATCTTGATCTGAAGACGTCATTCACGATTTGTTTATTAGTATGTCGTATAGGGACAAATAATTAATAATGCTAAATTTAATCTGTCCAAAATTTCGACGAATTTCAGATAAAGAATTTGCCATAATTCTTCGGATAATTGACGTATACATCTTTTAATGAGCATTGATAATTATATTAAATGTAGAAACGCAGAAATACTTGGGTTAAGAATGCTTCTTTAAATATTATAAATGCAACGCACGTAAACATAATAGTACATATTTGACAATGCATTGAATATGCTAGAATGATTCTGCAATTGGCGTAGTTGTACAAATTCTTATGTAATTTCCGTTGTTATTGAGTATTTATTTGTTAAATTGGTTAACAATTACAATCTTATCTTATATTATATTAATCTGATACATTTCTGGTTCTCGAGATCTCCGTGAGAATTTTTAGTAGTAGTTAATTTTGAGCAAAGTTTTTATGAAATAAAGGACGTTTTCTAAATTTTCTTTTTTAAACTTCAGCTGCTGGACAACATAATTCTGTAGGTGAGGTCCCGTCGACCTGGGAGTCATTATAACATCAAGACATCATCTACAGCGAGTGCTCCGGTTTATTCAGTACATTGGATGTATACCCAGTGATTTTTGCTCGAAAATGTTATATTTGTGTTCTAAGGCTAATTTGAAACCAAGTAAAAAATTTTTGAGGAATTTCAAAATTTAGATCAGTGACGGTATTGATATGAAATGGTCCATATATAATCATTTAAATAAAAATATTCCAACGGAACGAGTGTTAATGAGTGAGATTTTGATACGCTAGTTATTGATATTGGATTCACAACCTATGATGTACTATTATGAAAATAATCATGCAATAGATCATTGATTCTCTTTAATCCTATTAAAAAATTTTAAATATAAATTTAATATGAAAACCATTTTAATTTTTTAATCATCTTTTTAAATCCGGACAAATTTTTCATGAATGAATAATGTTAGATGTTTTTTATTTATCATTGTTTATATGGCAATAAATGGGTCAGGTTCAGTTTATAGATTTCATTTTGCAGCCAGAAAAATTCAAGGTTGACACCTTGACAAAAATATTTACTGCGGGGATGGTGATAAGTTCAAGATTTCAGACGTGAACTTTATAAAACTATTCCGCATTTATTTATTCTAAAAGCGACGTATAAAACATGCCATTTTATAAGGTGATTAGAAGTATGCTCTTCATAAAAAATAAACGTTTTAATTTATCGTTCAATAACAAATAACCGAATAGTTACATCAAAATTAAAGTGTGTATTATTGTCCGTGAAGTGCTCTGTTTTTTTAGTTTCATTCATAAAAATGATTCATATTTCCAATGCAGTTATATTTGTGGATCCATTTCTTTCAATAATTATTGTAATTCATGATAATCAAACCCTGACTACACTCTTGAATGGGTTAGACGCAAAATGGAATTATAACTGAACCTGACCTAATACAATTACGCGGGCTGCTACATAAATACTAGGCGACATAAAAAATTTTTCTTCATTCATCATTAGCAAGAAAACTACAAATTTACATCATATAATATAAGAGGTCGTGAAATCTAATTATGTATTTCATGTTGATAAATAAAAATCAATTTTTGTTTCTATGAAGAACCAAAGGTACCATTTGTTAAAAAAAAAATAAAAATTCCGCGTTAACCGTGACTCCAATTATTGCTCCGCTTTATTTATCGCACTACCGGTATTTAGAAAAGATGATTCATTAATATTTTCTTTACGCAATTATGTTAAGTATAATTTTTAAAACGCCATGAAAGTAATTCGTCTGAGAGTATCGTTTGTTTGTGATCATTATAAAATTTGAAATACATATGTATTATGTTTATGAGACATTTCAGATCAATCTGATAATTCAAAATTTTGATTTAAAATATATAATCCAAAAATTAGACAGTGGAGACTATTAACTTATTTTTAATTTTCTCGTACATAATAATAATTATTATTATTATTATATAAAATCAGTTCATGAGTCAATTATTCAGAATTAAGTATAAGTGTCTATAAACAATGCATGGACAAAGATTTTTTAATGATTCATAAATCTTTTATTAATATATATAAACATACAATAATATTGCGATTTTGTGTAGCAGTTGCATGTCTCGTCATTTTTGCCGAGCCATAAAACATTGTTTTTGTTTGCAAAACGTATAGAATAAAAGTGTTTAATTGTAAGATAAATAAATAAATAAATAAATAGACATTTGAACAGACGAATAAATAAATAAATTAATCAACGCAGCTTCAAACTCTAGCCATGATGCTGTTGATCCACGACCTGTAGGCGTAGACGTTGGTGTAGACATCAGGGTATCCCTTGCCGCATGGCACGACCCAGGAAGCAATACCGACGACTTCGTTGTTGGCGGTCAAGGGGCCACCGCTGTCACCCTGCAATCCCATCAAATACCAAACATTTTAATTATGATCTCCTTTTACACAGGTACATCTATATATAAAAAAACGCATAAAAAAAACTTACGGAGCAGGCACCAACACCAGCGCGTTGCATAGCGCAAACCTGCTCGTTGTAGACGCGGAGTGGCTGCAGGTATCGCAGGCAGCTGCTGGCAGGTATGAGGCTCATTGAGGCCTTCTGCAGCTGGGGTGAGGTGTTGCTCGACGGGTACGACCGCAGGCCCCAACCGCTGATGGTCGCTGGGCTGCCCATGGTTGGCTCGCGACTGGCCAGCTCGATTTTGCGTGTGTTAGCGTCGAAAGTGATCGGTGATTGGAGCTGTTAAATACAATATCACAGAATATTACGTTAATTGTACAAAATAGTGTAGGGTAGAAATCTAGATGTATAACTTACGGTTACTACAGCGACGTCATTACGGTAAGAGGATTGGTCGGTGCCGAGGTACCCGTGATGGACGTCAGCGCGCTTGACACGGTGACTCTTTCCACCCGAGCCTACAGACATGGTGCTGCCGCTGACGACGGTGATGTCACTGTATGGTGGTCTCATGATGTCCCGAACGCAGTGAGCAGCGGTGAGGATGTGACGTTCGCTGATGATCGAACCACCGCAAAAGTGACGACCGCCTTTACGGAGGGACACTTGGTATGGGAACTCGTTGATGTTGGCGCTGAGGCCGCCGAGGATCCTCGGATTGGCTCCGACATCGGCGTCAGTTTCGGCTGAGCAGACTAAAAATAATTTATTTTTTAAACTTATAATTTGTTAAATAATTAAAGTCGCAATTTTTTAATAAAAACATCTATTGAGATTCTGATACCCAAGCATTTATAGTATTTCACCAAATTAAAAATAAATTAAAATGTTTATACTGTTTAAATTTACCTATAAAATATTATTCATTAAAAATATAATTTATTGACAATTGTTATTAAATTGTTTACGTAAAAACCACATGGAATTCATGCGAGGGACATGTGAGAACCATTTATGTGATCCTGAAACAATTTGCCTTATGGGTACCACATGGTTTCAACAAAACGGTAGAAAATGGAAAAACTAAAATCGTGAGACAATTTTTTTATAAGGTATTCCAAACATGAATTCTTTACTCACCCACAAAGAGGGCCAGGCACAGGCAGCTAACAATCTTCAGACTCATCTTGTCGACTGCTCCTTTAACTCTACTACTTGTTGCAGTTCTCTGAGCTCCTGAGCTGATGAGTGTGATGAACCGAATACATCGACGAGCTTTTATACTGCTGAAAATGCATTCGACCGATCCTTGAACGAACCTTCGAGCCTCGCGCCCGCGTCGAGGGACATCCTCATTAAGATAAGACAGTGTCGATGTCGCGTATACGCATCAGCGTACACTCAATGAACACCGATGATCTGTTCCTGTTTCGCGTCTATAATTACACAGACGAACGATTCGCGGTGTAATATCGCATTGTAAATGCAAACGAACTTTATTTTGTCGTTGCAATGTTGAGTTTGGAATGGTGATTGTTTGGGTTGCTAGCATAGGTTCTATATAGATTCTTGGTAATTATAGCAGAAAATTTTGGTAGGATTTGTGAAGATAATTATCTATTTTTCTGATTTTCCAAGGGGAAAAAAATTATTCAAGACGTATAATCAGAATTTGATTTATCGATGTAGTGTAGGAAACTGATTGCTAGGATTAACTAGAGGGTAGGACTTTGTAGTGCTTAATAAGAATCTTATGAACCATGTAAACTGATCTTTTTTTAGTTTTAATAGTAACATTACATGTATGCCTAAGATATATAAAAAATACATCAACAACGTGATAAAACGCATAGAAAAGATTTCTTATTTATATTGGTCACATCGAAAATCCATACAAATTTTACGAAAATCAAATAATAACTCCCAACAAAACCAGTAATAAATATTGAATTAAAGTCGTCTTGTTTATCACATGTTATGTAGGGACCGGTAATTGATAATGCAAATGATAAATAGTTTGGCATTCTTCGACGAATATTTCGTGAATGAATATTATTCAGTTTTCTTTATCTTTCATTGTTTATGTGACAATAAATGGGTCAGGTTCAGTTCATTAATGAATTGATTTCATTTTGCAGCTAGAAAAATTCAGGGTTAACACCTTTGAGCAAAACAGTTTACTGCGAGGTTGTTGATTCAAGATTTCAAACACGAACTTTATAAAAGTATTTCATTTACTCATCCTGAAAACGATATATAAAACGTACGATTCGATAAGGTGATTAGGAATAATAATATGTGTTTTATATGTTATTTTTATCTTAACAATGAATAATCGAATGTTTAAAAGCAAAAGTGTGTATTATTGCCCATGACTGAAAAAATGCTTTGCCTTTTTAGTTTCATTCATAAAACTAATTCATGTTTGTAACACAATTACGTATGTAGGATTTACTTTTAACAATACGCAAGTATTTATTTTTATCATGTCGAAATTTACGGCCTATCAAGCTCTGACTTCTTCAATGGGATCAATCTTAGACGCAAAATGGAATTATAACTGAACCTGACCTAATTTAATTACGCGGGTTGCTACATAAATAATCGGCGATAGCAAAATTTATCCTTCATTTATCATTAGCAAGAAAACTACAAATTTACATCATACAATATAAAATGTCGTGAATCATAATTATGCGATTCCTGGGTTGATAAATAAAAACCACTCTTTGTTTCTATGAAAAACCGAATGTTCATAATTTGATAACAATAATAAATAAATAAGTAAAATTCCACGTTAACCGTGACTCCAATTATTGCTCCGCTTTATTTATCGCACTACCGGTATTTTGAAGAGATGATTCATTAATGTAAATTCTCTTTTCGCAGTTATGTTAGATATAATTCTGATGTAACGTCAAGAAGGTATTTTTTTCGAAATTTTCCTGTGAACATTTTCAAATTTGAATTCTTATAATTATGCTTAAATAGTTATTTATTTATATTTTTTTCAAGTTATCATATCAAATAAATTAATTAAGATCCATTGAGAATTAAATTTGAACTTTTTTCACCTTTCATAAATCTTTTATTAATAACACACAATAATTAATACACAATTGTTCATTTTTACATCATAAATTTTACAAATCTATGTAGTAAATCTTTTCAAATAGAAGATTTAATCGGTGTTTTCTTGGCAGTACCGATATTCTCCTGTGAATTGCATTCGCAAGGCTTGTCATTTTCGCACCGACACTGGCGCGTTTGTGTGATACAGTTGCATGGTTCGCCATTTTTGCATTCACAATTAACGCTTTTGCTTCCCCAAGACGAGTACCTTTAAGTATAATGGTAAAAAGGTAATATACTGTACATACAGACTTATTAAATTTAAAAGATTTAAAAATTTTAATGGAATATTGCAACGCCCGCGCGGTTCATATTGCATGTTGAGAAATGATAAGCACTGCGGTATGTATATGTGAATGTGAAACCTACATGAAGTGGCCACAGAGCATAAAAGAATTCACATAATTATTATTAATCATTGAAAATATGATTTGACAGTCATTAATACATGAACAATAGTTTATAATGCTTATATATAGGTAAGGATTTATGTTTAATGTCAACGATTTGACCTTTTCCAACATGCACTGAATGCGGCCATTATCAAGGTAACGTTATCAGTTCGCAGATTAACATTGAGTGCACAATGTGATTTTTTTACAGGTAATGTTGGAGATGAAAACAGAAAATTTACTAAATAATTTTTCGTTTAATCATCATCTATTGTTTCGTTAATTTTTAAAATTAAATCATTCAGCTCCCATTTAACTATTAAACTTTTGCTGATAAAATGAAAATGTTTAAAATGACGTTATAATGAGTGATGATGATGAAATTGCAGCTAATGGTAGATTTTGATAAGTATTCAAATGATGCAGCTGATGGCCAAGGTTACTACCAACAATTTGTTAAATGAATAACAAAGATTGTTTATTTAAAATTTGCGACGTTTTAATGAGTGATTAATATTGGATTAAAACTTAAAAAACCGTTAATATTTTATACTTACTTCGAAATTTTTTGAATAGTTACACCAGAATTTTGTGCTGTATACATTTAAACAATTAATAATTTTTGAAAATTATTTGTAAAATATGTAAAAAATGTTAGAATTGTAGAGCCCATTTTCAAAGAAACTTACGATCAGATTGTAATTCTACACTTCTGGCTTCAATTAAGCTCAATAAGCAAATAATCGTAATAATTAACACGAGTTTCATCCTGAAACTAAGTGAATTATAGTAATATTCGTATTCTCTGAAAAATAGCTTTAAACTGTACTCAAAGTTTACTTCTATTTATATTAAAATGTTCGTGATCGCAACATAATTTTTACGATTTTTTTTTACGTATTTCTAGAAGTCTCTACAACCAAATATATACATTCATAATTTGCATTTTGAAGGTCTTGTATGATTCATAAAATGTTTATTTAGTTATAAAATTGATGATCTCATTTTCAGAAAAATACAAAAGTTGTATTAAACAAATGTTGCGCAATAATTACAAAAAAAAAGTATTAAATAATTTTCAAAATATAATATTTGCTATAAAAAATTTATTTACATGTTCGTACATATGTACAGGTATTTTATTGAATATTATGTACATTTTTATACTTGTTCAGGCACATCCAACCCTTGCAAATCTCTCATACCAATGAGAAGGAATTTGATTTTGGCATTAGTTTTTGCAATTTCTTTTCTTAAATTAGCCACTTGATTTTCTAACAATTTCACTCTGAGATTAATCACTGTCAAAGCCTCATCCAATGTGAACTCTACAAAATGGCCTAATCCAACATCGAGTAAAATATGCGATGCATCTTCAACATTAGCTTGCATAAAAAAATTGTTGCCTACATCGACCTGTGTCTTGAAGCCATCTTTATCAGCACCAATATTTTTGAAAGTAGTTATAACACCTTTCAGCTGTAGAAATTCAGCTATATCTGTATTCTTTTCATCAAGTTTCTTTTCAAGCGCTGCTAAATCTTCTCTTAATACATCATTTATGAATGTTTCAAATTGCAACAACTTCTTTTCAACATTTGGCTCCATTCTACTATTTTACAAATAACTAAAAATAAAAAAATATTTGTTTAATGATTACTGTTATTCATGAAAGTAAATAAATAATAATAACTAATGATAATTTAGGATAATGTATAAATTATATTACAAAATTGTTAAAATGACACATGAAAACAATGATAATTTATTTTTTATACAGTTATCCCAATTACATTTTCATCTAACTCTTGTACTTATTATTTTATTGAGCATAGAAAATACCAAAACTTACATCAACACAAGAGATAACCTTCATGCACCTGAAGGACTAATGTACATCCTATTGAAAAGTATGAAAAATACTAGAAACGGTTTTGTGACATTGTTTAGCATCACTGCTTCGAGCACTTACGAATAGCGAGATGCATTTTGTATTCTATCCAAACCAACAAATACAGAAAAAGTTTAACAAAACATGAGAGAAACACTTGTACTGTAAACAGAACTCGCGCCTCTGAAGCACTATTAGCGAATGTAGAGTTCGATTGTGATTACGAGTCTTCTGCAAACTATGGACTCATATGGTAATGAGTAAAATCGTTACCATCATGCGATAAGTTAGATTCCTAATACGGAGCGCGAAAATATGAATGTAAATTATTAATTGA
Source organism: Torymus tubicola (assembly GCA_035583055.1). NCBI lineage: Eukaryota > Metazoa > Arthropoda > Insecta > Hymenoptera > Torymidae > Torymus > Torymus tubicola. Next base: position 12,045 of record JAWWEQ010048940.1, read on the forward strand.
AATCTTACAAGTTTATTGTAGACTTAGTTTGTTTTATAAAAGTATGAAGAACGATCGACTAATTGTGTATGTTTATTAATTATTGAGTATTACTTTAATTTAAGAAAGTACTAATACCTAAACATATTTAATAGAATTTATTTTAAAGTTTTTCGTAGCAAATTATTTGTTGTTTGATGTACTTATTTACTCACATTAACATTATTTTTATGTTAGAAATGAAATAAATAAATGTTAAATATACAACAAAATAAATGTTATCTCAATATACCGAACAAAGAAACTTTAATCTTTGCTATATATTGATTTGCAAAACATTTATAGGTTTCTTAAACTTTATAATAATTACTGATAAATGGATTCTTTATAAAAATTCGTTATTTGATAATTTAATTAAAATGATTTTAAAAATGATTAATCGAATTATATATATCTAGTTGCCATTGACCGAATGAAAGTCAATGTTAACCATATTGACGTTGACCTATATATGATTAGACCCCCGCTTTAGTTTGCAAATTATCCCTGTGTATTTCGTATAGCTTATAAACAATTAATAGATAAGATAAAACTCTCAACAATGAATTTTTGACATTGTTGCATTTAAACAGCTCATAGCCAATGAGGGTATTTGGCCTAGTAAAAGATAATGCTTTAGCTATAATATTTAATCTTCTAAACATGTCCCTGGGTGTCTGAAGTTTGAAAGTTATGATACAATTATGTTGATAAAATCTCTGTAGGTGATCGCATTGCGGAAATTCGTATATTTTACACTTAATCTTAATTATTTTTACGTCACGGTAGAGGTGGAAGTTATAGTAATCGAGTATATAAACAATGGGATAGCATCAGGTTTTCGTAGTCAAATCAACAATTGTAGTTAATTCAGTTCATGATGAGGTACTATACAGTAATTGTTCTCTTGCAATTAGCAGTTACAATCAATGGTAAGTTTTTAAATAAGTATAACAACGAAAATTTTCAAAATACAATATTCTTTTTTTATTATTATTATTTCTTCGTAGCAAATCCTTCGCCACGAATTGTAGGAGGCAGTGATGCAGCCGAAGGGCAATACCCCTACCAAGTTATGTTGAAACGTGGAGGAATTTTCACCTGCGGTGGTTCTATTATCTCCGATCGCTGTATCCTTACAGCTGCTCACTGCGTCACGAGGTAAGCGTATTCGCTTTGTTCAATTACTTACATATAATAAGACATACAAGTTCAAGATAATAAAAAAAAGATTCTTGTTTAAAGAGCTCAGCCAAAAGACATGACCATTACTGCAGGAACTATCAAGCGAATTCGTGGCAATGGAATGACTTACGCAGTCGAAGCTATCAAAATTCACGAGAACTACACTGACGTACGTGTTTTTTTATATATCGTAAATGTATAATTTTACAAGGGTTTCGTATATTTTATTTTTTCTTATCACTGCTTGCGTTCTAGACTTCTTCAGGACCTAATAACGATATTGCTATACTACGTCTGCATAAAAATATCGACTTCGGAAAAAATGTAGAGAAAATAAATTTACCAGAAGATGATGTTAATACATTCGAGAACGTAACTGTGACATTGACTGGCTGGGGTGCTTTGAGAGTAAGTTTAGTTAAAGATTGAAACAAAAAAATTCATTCCTAATAATTAAAGACAAAAAATGTGTAATCTAATATTTATAAAGTAGCGTAAATAAATAAATAATACTATTATTTTAGATTGGAGGCAAAATCCCAATCACATTGCAACAAATACCTCTGAAAGTAATTAGCCAACACGAGTGCAATGAAACATGGACAGCTTTCATGGAGGAGCCCATCATAAGTAGCAAAATTTGCACAACTTCGAAAGTTGCGGAGGGCGCATGCCACGTGAGTAAAGTTCAGATATCTTCGTGAAAGTATAATATAACACGTATAATGAAAGAATTCTTTTTTTTGTTATCAGGGTGACTCTGGTGGTCCTTTGGCTCTGGATAACACCCAAGTTGGTGTAGTCTCCTATGGCTGGCCTTGTGGTACTGGAGTACCTGATGTTTTTACCCGAGTCTCTAGCTATATCGAATGGATCAAGGAGAACTGTGGCATCTAAATTTTGAATGCGTTTGTGTTATAAAAAGGGACTTATTTTATTGTTGGTTAACTGATAATGTTTGAGGTCCGATTTAAAAAAATAGAGTATAAAATTTATTGTAATGAATAGAAGAGATGTTTGATAATAAAAAATATATTTAATTTCGAATGTAAATAACTGGTTTACTTTATTTAATTTTAAATAAATACTTCATCCAGTTTTTGATGATATAAAAACCATTTTACAGTCACCCAATGCTTGTAAATAATATTTAATAGCTTATTTTCAAAAAAAAAAAATAATTGCAAATCATTTTGAAAATAATGTTTAATGTCTCAAATTTTATTCTTACTGGCAATTTAGAATCAGCTGCATTTTGAATAATTAAGTTACTTAATAATTCATGAGATAAGCATTGAGTATATTAATTTGGCGATAATTACATTATAAACTAATGTTCTGCAAATACCCTGGTAGAAAATAACCCAACTAAAATGGCTTAACTGCAACGGTTGGTCAAGTTTTTGGGCCAACGAATAA
>JAWWEQ010048941.1:0-14666 GCA_035583055.1 Torymus tubicola
GGTTAGCTGCAAAGTAATTTCTTCTCGCGGCAGTTGTTAACCAGCCCAGCTCACGCCCGTATGGACTAATGTGATCATACCTTCTCACGCCAAAAATATATCGAATACCACAGTTGACTAGTCTTTGCAGTTTAATATCTAAATCAGCTGAAAGGTCACTGTAGACAAGACAGCAGTAGTCGATTATAGGAAAAAGAAGCATTTGAGCAGATTGGTGCTTTTTCTGAAGTTGTATAAGCGATACATAAGAGAGCGTAAACGACGACTTATATATGCAGTATTTTCTTTCCAAGAAAGTTTCGAGTCTAGAATCACTCCTAGGATTCGCAACGAGGACTCTAAACCCATCTTGACACCACCGATATCAACATAACTTCTAGCTGCTGAGGGCAATCTATTTATGTAGTAGGGAGTGCCTATGATTATGGACTTTGTTTTGCCTACATTTAGTCTGAGGTGATTTTGTGTTGCCCAGCTTATGATGCGATCCGCATTTGCACTTATCTTATTTGAGATGGAGTCAAGATCTTTAAAAGGGCATCGTACATAAATTTGCAGATCATCCGCATACATAAGGTGGGAGACATTAAGATCTAGGCAGAGTGATATGTCATTGACATAGAGTGCAAAGAGCAGTGGTCCCAGCACAGAGCCCTGCGGGACGCCAGTATTAAGTTTCAGATAAGAAGAGCAGTTTCCATTATTGTCAATGACAGCCTGCTCACGATCGGTCAAGTATGATGCAATCCAGCGGATGACCACCTTGGAAAACCCGTAATCTAGCAATTTCTTCAGGAGCCTGACATGACAGACTGAGTCAAAGGCTTTGCTAAAGTCAAATAGCAAGAGGAGAGTGACAAGTTGTTTGTCCATTCCGATCCTGATATCATCAGTCAGTTTGAGCAGGCATGTCTGAGTACTATGTCCGGTGCGAAAACCTGTCTGAAGAGGGTCGAGGAAGAGTCTAGCCTCTAAGTAAGCTGATATTTGTTACTGTACTAGCCATTCGAGGACTTTAGATAGGAGCTTTAGGGCGGCGTAAGCGGCACCTTTCAGGGAGGTGGTATCGGTGATCTTGAGCCCAGAGATCACTAACTCCTTGGACAGGTTTCGTTGAGCAGCATTGAGAATCTGATAGACGCGCTCAAGCTTTTCAATACGCCTGACATTAGTGATAGCAGGTACAGTTGCAGAATAACGCTGTGCTAAGTTCGTCAAATTTGCGATTAAGGTTGGGTTGTTCGGTCTGCACTTGATTGATGACCGCCTCAGCAGCTGAGAGGCGATTTGATAGTAGTGGCAGATCATCAAGAGGTGCTAGCCTTCCTTCCAGATTGGTCATGCGAGTGGACCCTTCATCAAGCCGTGCGTTAAGGGTGCTTTTCACTTCCTCAAACCTCGTGACAAGAGAGGATTGCATATCCGTAAGACGCGTATCAAATGAAGTTTGCATCTCAGTAATGCGCTTATCTAGGGACTCTAATGTGGAAAATTTTTGAATAATGTGTTGAAGAGGATCAGAGGGTGTAGCCTGCACGCCAATATGGGCAGAAGGTGAGGCAGAGGGTGATACCAGGGATGAGTTGATAATCATCAAATCATCTCAATTGAGAGAGTAAATCGCACTCTGAAAACTCCTTTGGTGGCCTTTGTGGAGGAGTCGCATGCCGAATGGGACCAGAAGTTACCAGAGTTAACTTTTTTCTTGAACAACTCTGTGCACGCATCTACAGGAGTGACGCCAGCCTTGCTCAACTACGGCCGTCAATCGCTCCCACCGGCGACGACAGGGCGGACGCACGAACACACCGCCGTAGCACAGCGCCAGCGTGAGGCGATCGAGGCATGGGCGGACGGCCTTCGCAAGTTGGAAAGCATAAGGGAGGAAGCAGCGCCAAAGTCCGATGGAGAGCATCATCGCCGGGCCGCGTATTACAACACGCACAGGAGAGAGGTTGAGTATGAGATCGGCGATCGGGTGATGAAGCGGAATCGAGTCCTATCATACACTGCGCGGGGAGTTTCGGCGAAACTAGCCCAGAAATTCGCTGACCCGTTCGAGATCAGCGAGAGAACGGTATCTAACACTGTGCGAGTCACCGATGGCCGAGGGACGGACGAGATAGTCCATGTTTCTCAATTAAAGTCATATGTTCGTGACGGTGACTTGCCGAATGAAGCGGAAAAAGACAACGTCGAGAATACGCAACTGCCGGGGGTGAATAGCGTCCCGGTGACGAGCGACCCACCGGAAGTCGGCAGAGCGCCGCCGAAAGCGAATCCCTGTGCTGAAAAACGTCCGGGAGGACGTCCTCGGGTCGTGGTGCGTGTGAATGCGGGGAAATCAACTGCGAAGCGAAAAGCGAATTCGCGCGGCAGACCGAAAGGGTCAACCAAACGAGCATACGCGATAGCACAGGCTTTGTCGCCGCGTACAACCCGCTCTAAGCGCAATGGAGCCGCGAGCGCAGAATAACGTTAAGAATCGCGAAGAGATAGAGTGATCATACCAACGCGCCTTCCTCTCTGTTTCAGATGGCCGGTAGGAGCGCTCCGCTTTTGATGCGCGCACGGTGTTACGCGCCACGTGCTTTCGCCGAGGGGTGCGATGCAGAAGACGTCGCCCCTCTGAGCATGACAGCCACCTGGGTGAAGCTCGAGCTAGAGTTAGAGGAGGTGAGGGCGCTCACCCGATGCGCTACGACCGCCAAGGAGGCAGCGATCCTGGCGTGGGACGCTTTCCACGCCGGATTCCCCGAATGGCCCCTGGGCCGGGCGTTTGGAGGGACTACGCGAGGACCAACTCGTCCTCGCGACGACTCGCAAGGAGCAGCGCCTAGCTGAAGACGCGGCCGATAGCGCTCAGACCGAGTTGCGCGCTGCCGAGCAGGACGCGGCCATAGTGGGGCGGCGCCTTCAAGCCGCCGAAGAAAAGCGCCGGGAGGCGCAGCGTAAGACCGGAGAGGCCAGTGCTACGGTGTTCCCAGCCGCGTCATTCTCAGGGCGCAGGGGTGCCCGAGAGGCTCTGGGAGGACACCGGGGCCATCGAGCGACGACGCACAGTGGGCTGAGTAGAGGAAAAAATCGGAAAAAGTGATGATTGAATTTGTGAATCATTGAAAAATATTTCTAGAAACAGATTCTTGTAGGGAATTAGATTATCTAACAATACCTGTTTCCCTCAAATGTTTTACATTTTATGAACATTGCATAAACATTCCCGAAATTACAGAAATCGTTGAAAATTACGAAAAATCCATCCATACAAATCCCCAACATTTCTTTCTAAAAAGAAAAATTTCTTTTTATTTTGTAGGTACAAAATAAAAAAAAATTTTCATTTTACAAAGAAATATTGGGAATTTTTATGGATTTTTCGTGATTTTCTACGATTTCTATAATTTCGGGAACGTTTATGCAATGTTCAGGAAATGTAGGGGAATTGAAGGAAACGGGTATTGATAGGCAATCTAATTACCTACAAGAATCTGTTTATAGAAATATTTTTCAACGATTCAGAAATTAAATCAGCACTTTTTCCGATTTTTTCCCTTATCCAGCCCAACCCAACCCACTCTGCGACGGGCGGGTAAGGGCGGAGACTCCCGAGAAACGTAGCGAAGAAGCCGCGTGTTGTACAAATATAAGAGGACATGTGATATTTTATTGCGTTAAATCGACTATTTTCTAATTAACTAAACTATAAAATTAAAATATATTTTAGGCACTCATGTAGTGTGTTTTCTAAGTGTAGAAATGACGATTGTCTTTATGAGTTAATATATGAGTATTTATTGAGACAACGTCTCGGTGATTTTGTAAATACGTCTATTTGGCATCACACTTAACGAAATCCAATGGACTAATTCTAACTAGACCTAAGACCAGAAGAGGGTGAACAAAAATCACCGAAATGTTGTCTCAATAAAAACTGATATATTGACTCATAAAGACAATCGTCATTTCTGCACCTTGTAAACTATAAAATTTTTAACTTATAATGGTAAATAAAATTATATATATGACCAAGTCTCTGTCAACTCGAGAGGTCAAAAAACAGATTTTCTTTAAACTCGCAGAAAATGTTCTGCTACTCATTCCGGATATCCTTGAATTTTTTTAGATTCTTTTAACCCATACTTTTGGAGATATAAGTGGTCAAAAACTGAATTCTGATGAATTTTTGGCTGATTTTTAACCCAAGAAATTTTTTTTTTGTAAAATTTTCTCAGCTTTTTAATAAAAAACTTTTAACACCGTATGTATATGCTTTCACTTATATATTTGCAAATGAAATATATAAATTAAAAAAATTAAAGTCTGATCCCGACTTTCTCTACCAAAAAATTCATGGAGGTACCTTTTTATTGTCCAAAAGTGTATGAATCCTGGAATGGGCTGCAATGGTTTTTGGATCTAAAAAAATTCATATACAGTGTGTGCACACGTTTTCTATATTCGTGTTCTATCTATATTGCGTGTATTCACTTAAACTTGTGTTGACATTTATGTCAATAATCAACGAAAATATAATTAAGTATTTTGCCGTCAAAATGATTCCTATTAGTTAAATATAGTTTAACATTGTTTCATGGACAAAATCCAATAATATGGCTGAATATAAGATAACCTCGAAGGAAACGGCTGACTGCTATGTTGGAATAATTACAAAAAATTAATAATTATTTTATCTTTCAATTCAGCATTTTCATTAATTTTTATCTCAAAAAGGAAGCAAAATTTCGATAAATGTTACATAGACTTTTTTCTCGTAATTTTTCATAGAATTTAATAATATTTTTTCAAACCTGTATAAGACAATTTTGTTAAAATCAAAACTAAATGAATTTTTTTAGGTTATAAAATGATCGTAGCCCATTCGGGGATTTATACAGTTACTTCGTACAATAAAAAGGTATCTCCATGAATTTTTCTGTAGAGATACCTCGGATCGGTTTTTCTCTTTCTGAATTCTAATATTTCATTTGGGGGTATGTCAGTGACAGTGTACACATATAGCTTCGAAAATAGTTTTATTGAAAAACTGAGAAAATTTTAAAAAAAAAAAATGTATTTTGTGTTTTTCGTGAAAAATTCTTCCTTCGGGTGTTATAAATTAATCAAAATCGGCAAAAAATGCAGAAAATGCTAAAATTGCCAACTTTGACATGGCACAGCTCAAAAACACAAAGGTTAAAAATTCTGAAAAAATTAATCCACACTCGGTACATCAAATTAAACGTTTTCACAAAGTTTCAAGAAAATCTACTTTTTGACCTCTCCATTCCCCCGAGAACGACCCATATATATAACATAGATTTTAACAAGTAGGAAGGAAATGTATGGATTAATTTTTTTAATTGTATTACGTACCTGCGAACGTTTTGCTACAGCTTTGATGAATTCTGTAACATAACCCATTGAGTCATGTCTAACAGCTTGCACTAATTGTGGAATATAAAAAAGCACAGCATCTGCTGGATAACTTTCTAAAACATTCACAGCAAATTGTGCTGAAATAGGGTGATGAGGAAATTGTCTTGAAAAGTAAGCTAACGCTTGTATAGGCGATACTTTTGTCCAGGTTAACATGTAAACAAGCTAAAATAAATTTAAAAATTATAATGTCGTAGTTGTTACTGTTTAAATTTTATATGATTATAAAAAAAGATAATGAGTTGCAATACTTTCGGTGCATCGTTGAGTAGAGTATCGGTTGTCACAAGATATTGCAAAGCTTCAGGAATGTGTAAAACAGAAACGGGCTGAAGTTGTACAAGTCTACACACTTCCTTTATAATTGTATCGGAATTTTTTAAACGAACTGGAAGAAAAACAGCAAGCACTGGACTTATTTCCCATGCCAATCTCGTATAATCCCGCCAACGATCATTCATAGATTTTGCACGCCACTCTGCTATACTTTGTTCACCGACCATCGCAAGATCCTGTCTGCCTCCTGGATTAGCCCAAACCTGGAAAATTAAATATTTAAAATAATATTTATTTGAGTTTTTCTTTTAAAAAAACTATTACATATAATTAATCGAATTCTTTTTTCTAAAAAGGTATGAAGTGGAACAGAATGAACAACTCTTTATCATCGAAAATTATTTATTCGTTTATTAATAAAAATACTTTACATCGGTAAAAAAAAGTAATTTGCTGTTGCATCTTTCGAGTTTTCCTGAATATCAAAAATAGAAAATCGTAAACAATTCTTAATCTGCCCCGTGTTACTACTTACACTTCGAAAATTGACACTTTTTTCAATGGAATTTCAAATAGTACAAGTCGCTTGAATAGTCCCACTTACACAGTGAATGAGAACGCTCTCATTGTAGTGTTATATCTATTAAGATTTATTATAAGATTTATTATATGAGATTTATCCCTATACTAAAATCCCTATACTAAAAGATCGATGTTCGCAAAATTCGTCATGCCTTAAAGTGAGACAGATAGATACAGGATAGATAGTGCGTGCGTGAGAGAGAGAGAGAGAATAGAATAGAATAAAATTGCATAGAATAGAATTTATTAAGACTTAGGACTCGTTGGTCCTTGTAGCCAAGGCCATATACATAGTGTAAACAGGTTGTATAGAAACGCATTAGCGGGGAGGTGCTGCCAGACCAACTCTTACATTAACATATAATTGTTGATATATATATAATAAAGTTAAAATTAAAAACTAAAATTAAAAACAAAAGTCAAAATAAGTACATAAGTGTTTAAGAGTTAAAAATTAATATCGCCACAAGGATAAAAACGAAAAGCTCATACTTATAAGAAAATCTTAACCTAATAATATTAAACTTAAACGCTAAACGCTAAACAGCTGGTTTCCGTCGGCTAAGGAGCGTAGAAATTCCTGCACCAGTAATTTTCGAAAGCATGGACGAGCGAACCATGCTCTGGTCTTACCGGGAGTGTTATTCCACAATCTTGTAGATCTGACGACAAATGAGAACTGGTAGCAAGTTGATGAAGTGCCAGGTATATGAAGGTCTAGTGTGGAACGACGTTACGAGCCTACCTCGTCTGCTCTCCGGAAGACGAATCTGGACGCGAGGTATTTCGGCTATTGGTGGTTCAGGACGGAGGCCAGCAGAGAGAGGCAGAGGAAGTTCCGCCGTGCTGAGTACGGCATAATCTTGTGTGCATGGTAGATGGACGTGATGTGGTCGAATTTTCTTGTGTTCGTCGCGAAGCGTAGAGCGGCATTCGTGCAACGGCTGAGCTTGGTCGTGAGCTCCTTGCAAAGATCCAAGAATAGGCCCGCGCAATAGTCAATGGATATTTCCGTGTTTTTCGCTCTCCACGATAGCGTGCTATCCAAAACGACCCCCAGGATTTTTAGAGAGTCGCAAACCTCGATGCGTTGGTCATCCAAGACAGGCTGTGGCGGGTTTAAGCCTTTTAGCATGCTTACAAAGCCCCGGGAACTAAACCAGGCGGCTTTAATTTTAGTAGGATTTATTTTGAGCCTGTTGTTCGTGGACCATTCAACCAAGTTTGCTAAGTCGGAGTTGACAGCCTCTACGATTTGAAGTGCGTCGTTGATGTGTCCCTGGTAATAGAGAGTGAGACCATCGGCATAAAAATGGTACTTGCAATACCGTAATACAGATGGAGCGTTGTTGGCATACAGAGAGAAGAATGACGGGCCAAACAGACTACCTTGGGGGATACCTAAGCTGCGCTCAAGTGCTGCTGACATTTCGGCCGAAGGTGCCAGAAGTGCTTGGGTCCGTTTACGGAGAAAGGAGTGGACCCAGTTGTAAGCAGCGTCTGAAAAGCCAAGATATTTAAGTTTATCTACTAGAAGGTCGATGTTTACCAGATCAAAAGCCAGAGAGTAGTCGACCGCCGCGACGAGAGTAATCATCCCATTGTCGACACCCCAACGAATCTCGTCTACAATATTGATGAGTGCAGTGTAAGTACTGTGATGTTTCCTGAATCCAGATTGTAGGAGGTCGAGTATATCGTTCTCAGAGATGAATTCCTACACTTGTTTGTGAGCTACCTCCTCAAGTAGCTTAGATGTTGCACATAAAATACTAATTGGCCGATAATCTTTAGGCACTCACGGCTGTTTGATTTTCGGCAAGGGGTGTATAAATGCATGCTTCCAGCTGGATGGAAAAGTGCCTGACTGCAATGAAAAGTTAAAAATATCTATCAGTACAGGGATAATAACGTGTAAGCTCTGTTTAAGAAAGGTGAGCGGTATGTCGTCTGGCCCACGCGCGTTTGAACGTGCGTTTCGAATAGCCTCTAGGAGGTCTGTGTCGGTGATGTACCTAAAGTAGAAGCGCGATTCTGGAGAAATTCTTGCGTACATGCGGCGGTCGTGCAGCAGAGCAGGGCTGTCGTTCCCAACGAAATGTTAATTTAGTTCGTTGGCTGAAATAATTAAATCTACGTGTTCATGATGCTTAGATTTAAGCCCCAACCCATCAACAATTTTCCACATTTCCTTCTAGTCAGAGCATTCGAGAAGCTTGTGGCGATAGTAAGCGGCGATGGAATTTCGGATCCTTGTTTTGGTTATGTTCCTCAGACGCTTATATTCTTCACGATCAGCCTGGTGGCCTGAGCGCTTAAACCGGTTTCAAGCTCTGTTCCGTGCACCTATTGAAGACTTGAGGGCAGCGGTCATTTAAAGGGACGGACATTCCTTAGTACGAATTGAGCGATAGGGAGCATGTTTGTTATAGAGCTGGAGCAGCAGCATCGTGAAGATCTCTACTTTCGAATCAACGTTGTCGACTTCGATGATCTGGTCCCAGTTAGTTGCTTGAAAGTCAGCTTCGAACTCAACACTGTTAAAGTGATTGAAGGAGCGGCAAGTGATGAGTCGAGAGGGGACTGGCTTTATAGGAAAAGCAAACGTGGTGAACAGCACGTCGTGCTCAGAAATGGCTGGAAGGCTACTCTGTGAAAAGTGTGTTACTTTAGACATTGAAATTAGGTTTCAGCCAGGATAATTGATTTTTAGAATAATTGGTTTCTAGTATAATTGATTGTATGTCGGTGAAATGCGCGTCGAGAAATTGAGCGTTTAGGTGTAGGACGTTTAGATATTGACCGAGGTTAGAGCCCGCCATAATCGGTTACTGAAATTTTTTGCTCAACTTTTTTACGAAGGATCGAACATTTCGCTCTATCCGTAGTAGCATATGAAACCCAGTAATGCTCTATTTTATAGATGCTTTCCACATAGAGAATATTGATTCGACATGCCCTATTTTAGATTTCGTAAATTCGAGTATTCAGAAATCCTATATGCTATTTCTTAGTTATGTTTCACAAAAAATTAATATTGTTAACAAATTTTTTCAAAGAAAATATGTCATCCTGCATAAGATAACAAATGTCTTCCACACATTTTCAAGCAGATTGCAGCCTTTTTTAAAATAGAAATTACGTTACTTAAAATTCTCCATCCAACATTGATCCTATGAGTGTGGATTCACTGTTGACGACAAAATAATTAAATTTTATGCATACTAATTTAAAATAGATGTAATAATGTAGATAATAATTACTTCAATGCAGTTGAATGCATAGATCCCGTAAATATTCTTTTAGTCGCTTATCACGAAAATAATCCTAACCGTTAGGTAAATCTAACTGAACAATTTCCCGGTGCTCTTGATAACAACAATGATCTAAATCATTTAATTAACAGTTGCGACGCCTTACCATCACGTTACCATCACTCATACCTCGAAAAAACAAAGAAGAATAGTAATTTAAACTATATAAATTTTATTAGAATTATAATTATTAAAAATGCAAGTATCTATTTTCGTAACGAGTATCACAGTTATTCATAATTTATAAATAAAAATACTATTTCTTAAGTTTTTGAAAAAGGATCAATTATTTAAAATACGCTTGGTACCTCTCTCTGCATGGAGAAAACTGGTCACTAATGTCAACAGTTTTAACCTCAGAGTCAACGAGTGTGACCTCTTTCACCGCCGGGCGGCGTGGCATCCTAGAGCGCAGCGCGCGCGGTTCGGTAGACGCGCGTTACAGCCATGCGTTCACGGCTGTAGGAGATGACCGGTAGATTTGAGTACAATGCCACAGAGCATGAATTCGGCCGTCAGATGTGCGAGCACAGGCACGCGCCAGTACGCCACGCCGCACGGAGGTCACACTCATGGGCAACACTGTTGACATGCGTGTCCAACTCTCCCCGCCCTTCCCTTTACTGCGTTTTCTTAACCGGGCTTGCACTGGCCGATCCTGTGCCCACTCTTCTTTTACGCTACGCTTACCTGTGGCGACTTCGTCATAAGTTATATTTTAATTACGTCGGAATTACGGTGTTTAAATACGGTATTTGAAATATATATTTTCTAGATATTTTCTAGTAGCCTAGATGGCCTTACAAACTTACTCATCCACGTAAGTACAGTGGAACTTCTATTTGAAAGATTTGACATGCTCAAGAAGCAGTTGGTTGAGCTCAGATCCCTTGGGAACCAAAGCTTTGTGTCGCGCAGCGCCACACTATAACTTATTTTGAGAAAAAATGGACAAAAAAATGGGCAATACCTCGCCCAGTTAAGATAAAGCGTCGTTTCACATGGAATTTCAAGAGTCATGTGATAACCTGCCAAGGAAAAATATTGAAGAAGCCTTAAAAAATCCTCGGCCCCCTGAAAAATCGCGCTAAAAAGGGAATTATTCAAAATTTTTTCATTTTTTGCATATTTTCCTAAAATATTATTATTGATTATACAAACCCAAAGATCAGAAAAAGTCATTTTTGTCAAGATTTGCAATATAAAATCGTAACATCTTAGTAAAGTACTTAGTGGCCCCTTTAAAAAACCAAATGGTCCGTCTTTCACTCTATTTTACTTATAATTTTCGAAAGTGAGCCAAGGTTGAGTTAGTACCGAAAATATGCAAAAAGTGAAAAAATTTTGAATAACTCCCTTTTTAGCGCAATTTTCAGGGGCCCGGGGATATTTTAAGGCTTTTTTGATATTCTTCCTTGATAAGTCATCACTTGACCTTTAAAATTCTGTGTGAAACGACGCTTTATCTTAACTTTTTTTCAAAATAAATTATAGTGCGCCGTCACCGCTCCAAGTGATGTGGATTTTAACACCGATACGGCGCTGGTGGCGTGAGTGTCTGTTCTCGAGAAGCAAATGAAAAGCTACCTGTTTCTCGAAAACTATTCTATTTTAAATGATAAATTAGACAATGCGGTTAGCAGCTTTCAAGATCTCCAGTGTGTTAGCAGGGATACTGCGTGTATAAATAAAAAAACGATAATTATCTCTGTGAATTGTGAAACTGACAGCCCCACCCACTCAACCAACGATGCGTGAGCACAGTTATGTCCGTCCTCTGGGGTCGTACCCCAGATTAAGCTCTGGGTCTGAAGGTATTGAGTCCTGTGAATATAGCAAACCAAATTGCCTTTACAGTGCACAGGACCATTCTTCCCACCATAGTAAAATCAAATATTGTTGGACACGCGTTCTTCGCATCCGGGGCATGTGAGGACTTGTGAGGATCGGTAGGGATGCAGACGGGGGCTCCGCTTTACGATGAGCTGCATTGCCCTCCTGCATAGTCAGGCTCAGCAGTCCGAGCCTAGTCAGAGATGTGGTAAGGGCAAAACGCTCGCTCGTCAACAATTATTTTGCCACGAGCGATATTGATCTCAAGCTGTTTGATCTCGTGTCGGCTGTCTGCGTGCTAAATCATAATATTTTTATTAATGAGATGTTGCCCCACGACAAATTCCAGACCTTCAAGAGTCTGAGGACCATCGACCAGGGGCTGGGCTTCAAGTATATTTGGCACTCGGGAGGTTGATTCTTGGCCAGACGGAGGGGCGGCGAACTGTCCAAACGGTGAGTCAGTCTGCTCCCAAATAACAACTGCCCATTAAAGACAACAAAGTTTTGAGTGTCGATGCGAGACAGGGAGCAGAACAGACTGTTGCGACGCAGCATACATCACTGGATTCGGCCATTTCTACAGGGAGGGGGGATAGAAATCTCTTCAAGGCGAGCTTTCTAAACATTAACTCTTGTTGGCGCCAGAACGACATCACTACCACCACATGGCATTCTCTTGCGCACACTACGATCGCGCTCCCGCCAGTTGAACGCGGAAGCCGGCCAAAAGGCACCCGCCGTCTTGGAAGAGACATGCGCTACGATCGCGCTCCAACCAGTCAACCGCGGAAGCCGGCCAAAGGGCACCCATCATCTTGGAAGAGACGTGCGCTACGATCGCGCTCCGACCAGTCAACCGCGGAAGCCGGCCAAAGGGCACCCATCATCTTGGAAGGGACGTGCGCTACGATCACGTTCTGACCAGTCAACCGCGAAAGCCGGCCAAAGGGCGCCCACCATCTTAGAAGGGACGCAGGGAATCAATTCAGGCGGCGCCATGACAAGCTGTTAAAAAAAACGAACCTAAGTTCCTGTACGACCAGCAAGCCCGATTGCAGACCCTGGCGCCGTCGTTGTTTTAAATGTAAGAAAAATGATGTAATTTTTTCAAATAATTAAATTATTTATTTTCAAATTAAATTTTTGTTAATGTATTCTGTATTCAGTCATTATGTGTATTGACGTGTAACTCATGACTCGATAGACTGACGCGTCACGAGTGCTAGATCAAGTGCGAACGAGAGGTAGAGGTAGATAGCTAGCATAATACATATTAATATTTTGTTTAAAAAAAAATTTACAATAAATTGTTTGCGAGATATTTATGGTGATTTCTTTTGAATATTATATATTATGTTATTCAAAGATTTAAATGAATCATTTCTGAGTTAAATTTTGGAGTCTTTTGTTTTTAAATCAGTTGAAATTTTGGCGGTAATTTAGGTTTATATTTCAAATACATGTTTTTATATAGTGCAATAACGTAAAGTTTAAAGGCACGCATAGCGCATCCAATACTCTGGTTTATTATTATAGTGTTTGAAACGTCATGTACATTATGGTGTTTTCCATTATCATCAATTTTGAATCTTTTATCTAATGTGATTGGTTCTTCTATTCTTTTTGCATTTTCAGAATTCTTTCTTTTTATTGAACTTCCTTCTAAACGAATTTTCGCCAATTTCTCTATATTTTCTTTTAGTTTTACATTTAACATTAATTTTTTTTAATTTCCAATAATCTTCTTTTTTGCGTAATACTTCTTTTTCATGTTCCTTTTTTAATTCTTCTAAATTCAATTTTTCTATTCTTTGAACTTTTTGCATTTTTCTTTTAATTTTTTTTTCTACAATTTTACAATCATCACTATTTTTTATCTTTACATATTGATGCCACCTATACGCATAAAATACTCTAATTGATTAAAATTTTGTATTTGATAAGTTTTAATTAAATAAATATACTTTTCCTGTTTGGATAACTAGGATTTTAAATAATACAACTTAATGATCGATTTTGAGTTGAATTATAAAAGATTAATTGTAACTATTCATTTATCACAAAAAATTTAATTTACAATTTAAATGATATGATATCTATTTATAAATAAATCAGTCAACTATCTATAGTACATTACGATACATGGGTAATCACGCCGTGCAGGTCACAAGTACCGTATAATATTTTATACTGCCTACCTGAGCCCGCTGTCACGCCGATCCATACGATAAACACGGTGTGAAAAAGTACTATTCAAGTCACGGATAGGCGTGACCTAAGTGCGGGCTTAGGTCACACAGTGCAATAAAGTATTTTCTTTTTCCTCGAAGATACGATTTTGTTGCACGGACGCTTGAGTTACGTTCATATAGAAGTCGCCAGGGAAATACCATTTTGCTACCTCGACATTTAAGATACGATTATATTGAATGCTGCGTAATGATACGATTTTGTAGAGTCATCATTAACATACGATTTTGCTGAAATGTCCGTGAGATACGATTGTGTTACACGGTTCGCGGAGATACGATTATGCGTATAGGAGCCGTCGATATGCTTCTCTTTTAAGTAATGCTTCTTCCTCACGTTAAATTTTTATTTGATCACTGCTCATTTTTTTTGGATGTTTTCTGTTTTTCGTATTTTTTTTTTAATTTCTTCTAAATTATGAGGTTGTTTCTTTTTGTTTTTCCAATAAGTTTCTCTTTTACGTAGTGCTTCTTTCTAACAATTATTTATTAATTTATTACTATTATTATTTTGCATTTCTCCGAAATTTTTTTTTCCTGTTTTTAAGTCATTTTGAAGTGCTTTATGCTTATTTTTCATTACAATTGATACCTTATTTATTTCATTATTACAATTTTTTTCATTATTATTTGATGAAATGACGTTTTCTAAGTAAATATTTTGCAAATGTATATTTGTATCAGTGTAATACAGTGAACTGGAAGATGCGATTTCATAATCTACATCCATTGGAATAAGGGTATTAACAGGTTCTATTATGTCTACTACACAACTTCATTAGTTTATTTTGATCGATAGTTAATTTTTTTTTTTTGGATATTAAATGTTATGTTAGAAATAAGCAATTTTGGAAATAAAAAATGTAGTATTTGTTGGAATGAATGAATGAATGAGTTGTGGATAAATAACAATTAGTGGATGAATATAAAAGATTTATTGAGATTGGCTATAATAGCCGTCGTAAGTACGTCT
>JAWWEQ010048942.1:0-14665 GCA_035583055.1 Torymus tubicola
TTATAAAAGTTTATTGACATTTTTGCTTATATCTTCAGTAATTTTTCAAATATGTCACTCAAACTTTTTTTACAAGTATAGAATAATGTAATGAATCGAAAAATCAAATAAAAAAAATATTGATTTTTTCGAATTTTAAAGGTGTCCTCCCCACTTAAGGGTAAAAGTAACTAAAGGTATTTCGAAAGTTTTTAATAATGTTATTAACAAAATATCTATATTACTTGCAAATAAAAAATTCCATTCGAAAAATTTAAAAATAGTTACTTCTATGCTCATTAATAATAACTATCCATTAAAATTCATTAATACATGCATAAAAACTCGACTACGCTACCACAAATTTAAAAAACCATATAATAATACACAAAATAGGAAAACATTTATCTCTAATCCGTACAAGAACGTTTTTTACAAAATTTCTAATGTATTGAAAAAACACAATGCAATATTCATCCCTTCAATATGAAAAAACTGAAATACAGTAATTAGATTAGGCAAAAACAGGTCTTCGAAGTGGGATAACACTAATGTAGTATATCCGTTCAACTGCAAACAATACCCAGCCACATACATAGGAGAAACTAAGAGGAAATTAAAAGATCGTATAAAAGAACACAAGAAATATGAGGATAAGGCCACAGTAGTTGCTCTCCACATCAGAAATAACAATCACATTGGGAAAATACCAAAATTTTGGACAGAAAGTGCAACTATGAAAAAGTTTAATTTCCGAAAGGCTGTGGATTAATCAAAACAAAGAGAGTATCAACAAGAAGGAAGACATTAGCCCTCTAAGTAATACATATAGACCTCTATATTTCAATTTTGCATAGTGTGTTTATGTTTTGAAAAACATTCCCTGTTTGTATTTCCTACTTCTCGCATTGACTTTCCGTATAAATAGACGAGCGAATATAATACGTTATCATTGACGTTTGTAATTTGACAAGAGAAAATGTCTCTCAAAAAAAGAAAAAAAGAAAATTTTTTATTAAGAAATATTGTAACAGTTTGGTCTATACTCATTCAAGGTATATTATTACATCAATATTTTTAAATGTTAATGTTTATTAAAAAATTTTTTTATTTGTCACATATTTATGATTTGCCAAAAAGAATAAATTAATTTTGTTCTTAATATGCTTCCTCCGATCAATATTTCCTCAACTCATTTAATAACAATAAATTAGCAAAAATATAGGAGCGATTTTAAACAAGTCACTACTCAGTGCGTCACCTATCTGATTGTTTGTTCTTAAAATATAAAAATTTGGCGATAAGAAATTAACCGTAACGAGAGAACTTTACTCACAATCTTTCATTATCAGTTCTAGATGAAATAATAATAACTTTTTGTAATACTATTTCATAATTTGAAACTTTGTGAGTTTTCTTAAGACCTAAGCAAAAAGCTAAGGTCACCGTCGACGAAACACGGGTTTCATTTAAATAAACTTAACTAATCCTAAAGGATTTATTTTAGCTTAACATTCCCGTTATCATTTTTTTAAGAGAGAGAAGATAGCTACATTTTTTTTACGTTATGACTATATGGTTATGTTAGTTTTAATTAAAAAGTTCGTTTCAAGGAGTTTAAATCATACGATAATGACGTAATTTTAATAAATAAAATAAAATAATTAAATGTTTCTTATACTATTTTAATTATTCAGTTTTAAATACTCAACTTAAGAATTCAATCTTGAAAATTCAAACACATTCATATTTGGTGTTTATTCTATATAGACCAATCAAATAAGTCAACAACAACATGGATTTCATCCATCACTTTTTTAAAAGAGAGAGGACTAGAATCATTGACAATTACTGAATGCCTCCCTTTTCTCAACTTCAAAATGGGGGAGGATCATTGATAGAATAATTAAAAATTCGCAATACCAAAATTGTGTAATGTAAATCATAACGTAAATGTATTTGTTAATGTATACTGTTAATTATTTTAACCCAGATGCTTATTCTGGATACATAGTACAACAAATTTGATTGTAACAATAGAAATGAGTATAAGGAATAAAAAGCATAGATTTAGAAAAGAAGACAATGAAGAGGGCTCCACGCCAACTGCAGTGTGTTACTATTTGCAATGAATATATTTAGGCAATGCCAATCCTTCCTATTTTAAATTATATTAAATTGGATAATATTTTTATTTAAGCAATGTCTACGTTTTGAAGGTTACTTTTTGTCGATATAAATTTTTTTAGTTACTTTAAGATCTATATTTTTATATGATACCGATAATTACGTTATAACATGTGAGCAAACTATTGCAAATAAATTTTCGTAATGTGACTACTATACGTCCATCATTTCCTCATCTGTATACCGTTTTCTCTCTAAATTCTTTTGACTAGTGCTTTGAGCATTTATTATCAACGATACATCTACTATCACATGGACAGTGCATTATATTACGAATTACAATATTATACATATAATACGGAATCATTTTTAGGATCACCAAACTATATTTTGTAATAAGCGATAGTGACTGTTTTTTTTTTTAAATTAAATATCCTTGCCCAAACATTAGGACGATCAGAGGCTTGTTGACCTGAAAATAAATTATCAAGAATTTCACGCCAACTAGGATTGCATGTCATCGTTATGAACAAATCAGGTTTTAACATCTTGATAATTTTGCATCATATACCTAGGAGAACCAATAAATGTTGATGGTAAAATAATCATTTTATCTATTTGACAATTTGTTATTCGCATTATTACTTAAATGATCAACTAATCCTTGATATGATTCAACTCACAACTGTTTTTTATTATTACGAACATATTCAATTCGATCTTTCTCTACTTTAACATAGATATCAACAATCCATTGCAAGAATAATCCACGATCTAATAGAAATGCATAAAATATATCAGGTTTTACACTAATTCTGTACGTGATGTAAGAACACCCAGTTACGCGACGATCTTGTCGTTCATATTAGTCATCATTGGCCCCTTGCCTTGCGATTCATGAGGACTCGCAATACTCATGTATATATTATACAAATAGTCACATATGATTCAAGAATATCACTAAAGCTATTATTCGCCTCACTCTTCCTCCCTCCCAGAATTGTCCCTGCACGATTTTGACTGTAAGAAATGTATATCTGTATATCCTTTATATATAAAAATACATTCCTTACAGTCAGAATAGTGGTAAGTTAACACTGATCCCTCCTTCCGTTTTCTTTCTCTCACTTCCTAACTCCCTCAACCCACTACTCAGAACGAATCACCCAATATCACTAACCCATTACCAACCACCAAGTATCAGCCACCCAATAAGCCAATAACCTTATACTAATCACCAAATACCAACAACCGAAAACCAACCACCCAGTACTTACCCACTATATCACTCCTCCATGATAACCGGAGATGTATCGTTGAAAACGAGACATTGGCGAACGACTCGAGAAGTTTCAGTTGAACCGTCAACCGAGCCGTTCAGAAGCGTGTTTTCGAGAAATCGAAGTTCTATTCTTTTAAGGTTCGAGGTACCATCTCTGCAGTTAGAGAGGTTTCAGAGATTGAAGTAAATCAGTAGTGTTCTAGAGTCAGTTTGAATAGCCACAATTTTGTAATAACTCATCTTATCCTGTACTTTTCCGAATAAATATTCAGTCACCTTATAATCTATAGTGTTTATTTGCGAGTGTATAAGCCCCGTCTACGTGTCTAGTTTATTTGCAGCTTGACTGGAACAGATTTTAAGGCTCTAGAGTTGATATTATTGTATTGGAGTTGTGAGACCTGTGACGAGGTTGTTGCTGTTACGTTGCTATCTCCTCAACAGAGATACGAGCCGTAAGCCTTGGCGTGACTCCGTTTTAATGGGTAAAGGAAGAAATGGTAACGGAAAGTACTTATTAAGTGTTTTAAAATAAAATTGCAATTTCTCTAATTGTTTCAACAAGTACAACTTTATAATACTAATAACAATCTTTAATCTATACCACCATTCCACCTGCGTACCTAACCCCATCTTTCTAACTGTAATATGATCAAAGTTTTCAAATTAATATTAGATTTCTTAAGCCTATTATAGTCCAGATAAACAAATAACATCATAGTTATTAGCCATATTCAACAACTCTGAACGATTTTAAAATATTCCTCTAATCTTCGAATTTAGAATATTCAACATATTTGAAATCTAAATATCTATACTAATGATGACATAATTCAATATTATCATTATCCTACAATATTAATAGCCTATCTGTATCTCATAATTTTTTTGCTGACATGTTAATGTTTTTATATAAATAACAAAGTAAATCATAATAAATATAAAATTTATACCTTTATCAAAAACTTCAATATTTTTCAAGAACTTGTATAAGACTGAAAATCCCTATGCGATATTAAACTATGTACATACTAAACAGATAATTATATTTCATACTACTGAGAGGCATATAATATAATGATTGTTAAATAACATCCTCCTGATCCATCTTGTCATTATGAGTATCTTTTAGGCAACAAAAATTGTCGGCATCTTTACATCTTACAATTTTCCGACTGTACACTGATAAAAAATATAGGAAAACATTCCCATGTTTTCTAGTAATTTGGCAATATCAACTAGAAATACAAATTTTTGCCATAAAGATATACTCATTTTTACAGTTTTTCTAGTATCTTTACTATGTTTTTAGTAATTTTTACTATGTTTCAATGAAAAAATTTGAATTTCTTGTTGATATTACCAAATTACTAGAAGGGTACTAGGTTTTGGGCCAATTTCTTTAATCAGAAACTCTAGAACTTTAATCAATTACTGAATAATAAATCAAGACTAATTCTAGTAATTTCAAGAGTAATAATGTGTTGATCTAGTTCGCTGAAAGTAAGTAGTTGAAAACTACTAGCATTCACTTTATCCTTCAGATTATTTATTTTTAAAATAGATTCATCTAGAATAAGACCTTTAAGTACAACCTTAAAAGAGAAATATTCATTTGATTTTTGTATTTATCAAGCCTGTGCTGTAACACTAATTCCATTGCTTCACTAAACTTAATGTCTAAAATAGTATTTGACCAGATCAACTTCTTTCTGAAATATGAAGCAAGAGCAATTTAAATCAGATGCCTTACGGTTACCTTTACAATTGGCACAGCTAATTTTACTTAGGCAAGAGAAACTTGATTCATGATCTTGTTTACAAACTACACACCTAGATGACGAAATGTATTTATTATTTATATGGTCAAATGTTTAGCAATTAAAACATTGTTTCACTAAAGGAATAAATTAAACTAGGGAGACCGCACCCTGTGCGCGCAAACTCGCGCAACCCCCCGTTGTCTATGTAAAAATTTCGTAGGAGAATCTTGTATTTTTATCGAAGTGAAAATTGCAACATTTTAAATACTTATAAAAACTCGATGTATAATAATAATAAAATTATACAGTTCCAGTTATATAAGTCCATTTTTATATGAAAATGTTAAATAGGAAAAAGTTTTGTTTAAATATACTATCTACAACTATTGTATTTAACATTTTTTTATAAAATCGAACCCTGTTAAACTGTAAACGAAAATCGAGCATTTTAGATATATTTAGGCATTAAACATAGTTTTTTTTTATTTAACTCGTCAGGAATTCATTGTAGAATCCTGTAAAGTAATAGCAATAAAACGATTATTCTTGATAATGATAAGTAAACAATATGAATGGTCTAGTTGCTCAACTATTAAATTTGGAAAAAAGAGAACATTCTATCGTACTTATTTTTATTCTTCAAAACATAAGGTTATAGAAAAAAAACAAATAACGAAGTTCTCTTAAAAGAAGGGCGTTTCGCTACCAGAGTGGCCTTATCAGTGATGCTCTGGAACCGTCATCAGACGCGTACTCGTTGGGTGGTTTGATGAGTCTATATACAGTAGAAAATAAATTTCTACTACTACATTGTGAAATTGCCATCTAGTGATGACGGTTCCGGAACATCACTGATAAGTCCACTCTGGTAATCTGGACGAAACGCCCTTTTTGTAAGAGAACTTCGTAATTTGGGTTTTTTCTAGATCCTTATGTTTTGAAGAATGAAAACCAAGTACGATAGAACCTTCTCTTTTTTTCAAATTTAATAGTTGAGCAGTTAGACCATTCATATCGTTTATTTATCATTATAAAATGTATATCGCTGCTGTAGTATCATTACATCTGATTATTTTT
Organism: Torymus tubicola; assembly: GCA_035583055.1. Lineage (NCBI taxonomy): Eukaryota > Metazoa > Arthropoda > Insecta > Hymenoptera > Torymidae > Torymus > Torymus tubicola. The sequence goes on from JAWWEQ010048942.1 coordinate 6,229, forward strand.
TATGTTTTTAGCAGCTTTTTCGTGATTTTATTGCCAAATATTGTTCGTAGAAAAAAATGTTCAACGTAAAATAAATTTATTTTCAGATGCGTTTGTGATTTAAGAATTTTAATTTTATTTTGTACCCATTATGTTGAAAAATCGTTTTTCTCACATTTATAAAAGCTTTGTCATCTTTTTATTTTCTCACCGATCTTTCTCAATATCGGACCATATGTTACTTGTACACGGAGAGAACTTTGGTAGTAAAAATTACTATGAATAGTTTGAAATTGAGGACAGACGAAAGTTATGATTTTTTTTCCTATGAATCCTAAGATTTTTTGCAACCATCACTCTAAATATTACAAAACATTGCAATATTTTTTATTATTTATCATTATAATATTTCCTATAAAAGTTTGGAATTTTACAATATTTTATAGTAAAAAACGCAACTGCGCATGCGCAGACTCGTCGTTGGTGTAAAAGTTTCAATATTTAATTCTAAAATTTACTGTGATTCATGCTAAAAATTATGTCACTAATTGAAGGTTATGCAAATCTCATGTGATATGTATTGCATTGCAATACTGTTCGGACAGAATCAATTTCTATTTATTTTTACTTTTATAAATAAATTATCAGTTGCTAATTATCTTTTCCGGTTATTATAATGCTATATATTAATTGCCATTCTTACAATACGTCTAAATCAAGTCATACATTTGGAGAGATAACTTATGTACAAATTCCAAAATTTTTTAATCAACTGTTGTTTTAGGTTAATGGTTAGAGCGCCCGACTGTCGTGCCAAGGGTCGTGGGATCGAATCATGTCTTCGTCGAAAAAAAATATATAATTTTCTTTATTCTTTATTTAATTTATTTCTTGTATATTTCTTGAATTAAAATATAACAATTTAAAATAAACAATTTAATAAACAATTTAAAATATCACAAACAACACCAATAACAAAGGAAAAACTAAATTTTTCGTTCGAAAAATATTTTCTATATGCGTTGTTATAAAATTTACCATATAAAGTTAGAAAAATTACTACAAAAATAGTCTGTCTCCGTTTTACCATTAAAAATTGTAATTTTTCCTACAGAAATTTGTAAATTTTCCTACTAAACTTCTCTCAGTGTAATTAGACGAACATATCATTCAAAAGCTAGCAAGATCCATCGATTTTTCGGCAAGATAATGGGGTAACTTGATTACATATCCATACGTACAGAGATACATACATCTCGAAAAAAGCTTAAAATGAACTCATTTTGGGTGGAAAATGATTTTTATGTTGTAAATTTTCGAAATTTTGAAGTTTTACAATTTTTACCCTGACAAAACTATAAGGCTCTCCCGAGAAGCGGTCATGCCTAGAAACTAAATTTAAAAAAATGTTTACTCAGAAGATATTCATTATTTAAAATAAAGGGTAGAAAAAATAACAACTGCAAATTGAATACAAAATCCCAAGACTATATATTACCTAGGGTTAAGAAACTACTACATTTTACGGATTTCATCAACTGCTCCAGATTCAATCTTTGCTTAGCAAAATCCTGCAGAGCTACTAATTTTCTTTCAGTCAATTATTTTTAATATATATATAATAATTTCCAAAAATGAAAACTGACAAATATTTATCCCTTACTATAAAAATTCTTAACAAAAAATACTTACAAAATAACTAATTAAAATTTAAAAAAAAGAGCAATTCCCTTAAGACTCTGAGTTAAGTTTTGTAATAATAAAAATATTAACTCTTAGAGGGCCGGAATGATGCCTTGAGGTGTCATTGTCTGACTTGCCAACATCCGACATTGGTTTAGTTTTAACTTGGGGACCTTAGATCACTTTCCAGTACAAATTATGAACTTTTAAAATTTTTGAAATCCCAGTGCTGTAAAATAACTCTGGTCCTATTGACAATAGCTTTATAAAAATTTGTTTGAGTCAATCTTACACCATTATTTAGTAGTATTTTTAATTTTATTAAATATTAAACAGTGTTTTTATACCAACAGCACTACCTTTAAAAATACTTAAAAAAATTTTATGAACACTTCAAAGATATATCGAAATTTTTCAACTTATGTTTTAACTTTCATTTTAACTTTTTCTTCATTGTTACTTATGGATTATAAATTAAAAAAATATTGTTGTATAAATATTGTTTCATCTGCTATGAATATAGATTAAATATTCAGTTCAAATGTTATATTAATTTCTTAATTGGAAATTTAATTATGATTAACAAAGTATAAAAATAAAATAATATCTTACACGTCTTACAAATATTCTTGTACTCTCATGTACTTATATTACATTTCTAATTTACAGATTTTTAGAAGCAAATATTTTATATTTGAGATGTTACATTACAAGACAAATATTGTTCATTGCTTGGGTTCAAGCTGAACTAACAAAACAAAGAGAGTACCTCATATAAAGATTATGGATTTTTCTCAAACTTAAGATGTTTTTAAATACCAAAAATTAAGACCATAATATTAAACTCTAACAGCTCAATAAACTCAATTTATCAACATTTTCATCAGTATTTTAAAGAAACTAGAAGTATCAATCTGAAAATTTCAGTGGTTCTGACCATGTACATTCATCAGGCATGAATCTTACGCCCATCGACTTAGATCATCTGACAAACTACAACATCATTGAATTCACTAACAATTTTAACAGTAAGTGCGCTAAAGCCCCTTGATGGAATGACACCCAGACTGATTGGGTTACAAAAAGAATCAACATTTTCATCAGTATTTTAAGGAAATTAGAAGTGTGCACCCTATCGTGGGCCAATCAGATTTTACATATTTACTTCAAATTGACCAATTGCAAACATTAGAGGTGACACTCTCAAGATCATCTCTTTTTTTGTATAGGAAACTGAAAAACTGCCATGTGTTTTAAGTTTAGAATCTACTACTCAGACCAGATAACTTTCGTATACAATTGTATAAAAATAAATTAAACTCAAGAGCATGAGCTTTCAGAATGTTGCTTTGTTTGGAATAAGAAAAGTATAGACTAAATAGTTAATGTAATAAACATAATTTTTTCCAATATTTCTTCAAAATATAATTGAAAAGACCAATAACTTCAATTTCTCAGAACATTAGAGTCTAATATTACAGCTTTCTTAATATTTTGATATTTGAAAACGTATCTGAAAGTTTGAGAAAAATTCATGATTTGTGATCATAATTCTATTACGGGTCTTAAACTAATTGCTTCACAAGCCAGGTTTGTGTTCCAGATCTTTACCTTTTGATACAAGTTTCTCTTTTTTTCTCTTTGTTAAACATTTCCCAGCAATCTAACTTCTAATAATAAAAATTTAAAAAAATTAATTATGTACTACTTTACCTGCTGATAAAAATATTCCTCCACTTGGTAAAAACATAACACTTTCAACTGGAGCATCATGATTAATACTAAACACTTTCTTATTCGTCCTTGTATCATACATATTGATTATCTTGTCATAACCACCTGATAAATAGATGTCAGGCGATATTGGACTAACATTTCCTGCTCTGACATAATCATTATGTTCTTCAAAAGTAAGTATTTTTTTTTCACTAGAAATATCCCAAAGAGATGTAGTTTTATCATCTGAAAATGAAACAATGTGCATTCCATCTAAGGTGAAAGATGTTTTATGAACTGGTGCCGTATGTCCATTAAATATTCTCAGTGGACTTCTTGTATAAACATCAAAAAGTTTAATAACAGATTCATCTCCGCCTGCACATAGTAAACGACCATCCTTACGAAAAGAACCTCCATGTGCAACCTTTTTAAATTTATTAAGATTTCTGAATACCAATTTTGTTATGGGATTGTAAATTTGAATGCGACATGAACAAGTAATTGCAAAATGATATGGTTCAATTGGTGAAAAATCTACATAATCAATTGGTCCAAATTCTTTAACAAGAACAGATGCCTAAAAATAATAATTTTTTTTATTTATTTATAAATGTGAAATGCTAATATATACATAATATATATTAGTACATTACACACCTAGGGAGGTAAAGTAAAAAATAGTCACAAGAGCCGAAGGCGAGGATGACAAAACATGCGATCTGAGGCATTCTTTACTTCATCCCATGGTGCATATACTTTTTTTCTCGACGAGAAGCGTAAAATGCGTAGAATGTTTTTCGCCTGCAGGGCGTACAGTACACATTTTACGCGCCCTCTGGAGAATATATATAAATAATACCTATTGTACATACCTTATAATTTTTCCAAAAAATATTATCATGCGTTAATTCTGAACTACATTTTGTAAATACTTTTGAGTTAATTTTTTTAAAAGTTGTTATATTATGATTCATATTTACTTTTGTTAATGTGACTAAAATTCATAAACTAGCAAATATTAAAATAAAAATTTGAAACACTTAAAATTCAGTTATTAACTCAAAGAAATTATTTTAAATAAAATAAACTTTCTTTGTTTTTTTTTCTTCCTTGTAGACGTTTGAGGTCCAGCTTGCTTTGGTTAACCTTCAATTCAAACTACGGAAAAAATGCTTATATATTCGTTCTTTTTCTTCCTTCTAGAGGTATAACTTTTACGTTCGTTCCATAAGACTGCGGTCCGAATACCATTATGGGCCTCGACATGAGAAAAAAGACAAGGCATGAATACAAGCTACAAAGAGGAACAGAGCGCTAGGTTCCCCGTTGTTCCACTGTGTATCAATGCGCCTGTATTCTAACCTGTAAGAATGTGTGTAAACAAAATATAACGGTACTGCAAAATAGTTATATATTTATTATGTTAATAATTTATTATGTAAGTATAACTATTTAGAAGTATGGTTATGTTGTTTACACACATACCTACAAGTTAGAATACATGCACATAGATACACAGAGGAACAACGAGGAACATAGCGCTCTATTCCTCTTTCTAGCTTGTATTCATGCCTTGTCTTTTTTCTCATGTCGAGGCCCTATGACGTGTTTTTACATGCGTGTTTAAATTAAAAACTGGAACAGAAATACGGTTCTCAGAGCGCGGAATCTGAAATTTGAAATCTTTTCCCGAAAATTCAAGGCATCATGGTTAACCAGGCGCGAACTTCGAGATACTACAAAGATTCTAAAATGATGATTTCTTCCTTGAATATTATTGATAAGAAATAGATTTACATAAATTCAGTTTGAGTACATAAAAATAAATTATATATTAGTAAGGAATGAAAAACTAAAATACTCTCTCTAATATTAATTCGAAGATAATTGTAATATATCTTCAATTTTGGAAGGCATTAATAATTTAAGTTTTAAGTACTCAAAATAAAGGGTACCCCCATTACAATAGTGAAAAAGACACCCTTCCTGGAATTTAAAAAAATTTTGACAGTTGTTCCGACATGCAAAATGATCACCTCTCGCGGTACTTTCAACTCACCTCTCTTCCCTCCCGACCCTACCACCTAAAAAGCTGATTTTTTTATAAATAATTTTGTTTAATAAAATAATTGCTTTGGAAAATCTCAAAAAATAAGAGCGCATTCTACATAAAAATATATATCTTCTCAATTTTTTTCATGATTTTAGAACTTCAGAAACTAACCTAAAATATTAAATTAAATTAAAATCGCTCTATAATTGAACCATATTGCGGTTTAGGCGTGAAAATCAGTGGAAAGGTAAATATTTGTGCACTTTATGTGCCTGAATTTTTCAGATTTTTTGGAGTGGTGGGCCATGCCTAAAAATACAGAAAACTGCTTTTTTAAGCTATTTTCAGTTATTTTTGGCCTCTGTCGCATTACCAAAGACAATTACCATAAAACGGATAGCACCATCGTATACTACGCAAAAAAATATATAAAAAATATGTACAGCTCTTGCTGCCAATTATTTTCGGCTATTCAATGAAAAATAACAACGGAAAACCAGACTGCTGCAGGCACATGGAGAAGCCTTGATCTTTGATTCACTTGATTCTACTGTTATAAAACTGCGTTCTAATTACGAGTGAGGATTTCGAAGACAGCGAGCGCGATACACACAGCGGTGTGGTAGACGCTGAAGAGTGGGGGAAATCTCACTAGACTCGCGACGACGGGGCGCGTGAGAGAGGTAGACGAGTCTTGGCCGCTAGCGGTGTAGGATAATGAGCCCGTGCGAACTTTTGAACTGTACCCGAAAACCAATTGTCCTGTGTTTGATTTATCTTATAATAAACATTTATTATTACATTTTATAAAACCAACCGGAATTAAGTTATTCGAGAATTCCTCTCCCCACAAAGGAATCTTATTGGCATTACCATAATACTACTCTTCATCTTTGATTTGTGCAGTATCATCTAAAAATATTGGTTGCAAATATTGCATATATTATTCAGGCATTTTTTCCGTACAATGCGATGGTATCAGCTTTGCTGCCACAAACTTTTGACACAAGACCATAGACGTAAAACCAACTGATAATAAATGATTTTTTGGTATTTTTGCCATATTTTTGGATTTTACAATTGGTCGGTAAAAGATTATTTTATTTTCTAGTAATATGTATTCATATTCATAACTAATTCATACCATAACAAGTAATTTGTTTATAATGCATAACTTTTTCCACGAATTATTATCACACATTAGTCTAAAATTAATTAAATCTATTAATTGGTTAAAATATGTATGTATGTTTGTTGTGACAAGACAATTTTGTGTAATGTTTTACTTTGCTATTTACTAATTCTGTAAATTGGTGAAGCAAATACAGTGTACTTTGTGGACCGTGGAATAAACCAATAAAAGAAAGTAAATTCACATTCTTATTCTTGCATAGGTTACAGCCAGTGTTGAGCTGGCGATTGTGCAAAGTGCCACACGACTCAAGCGCCGCCGTGGCAAACGACAGAGTGGAGACGAAACTCTCTGCCACAGCAGCTGCCGCGGCGAGGCGACCGGGGTAAATTGTATTGGAGCCTTCAAAGCATGTGAAGCAGAACATACTATACAGTGATGTGTTGCGTTTATAACAGCATATGCAGTTCCAATTTAAAAAAATTGCTGTAAAGATGAGTTGACACAACAATATGCAGAAATGCATTTAAGCAACGATAGAGAATAAATTAGATAAGTATTATTTATTATTCAAATTATTTTGTGTATGTTGAAATAAATTAAAGGATCCGTGGTTGAAGGAGTAATAAAAGAGTTTATTTAAGTGATAAGCGTACAAGGGCGAGCCCAAGCTCGTATGCGCTGTGCTGCGGGTTCGGAGTCCGGCGGTAGAGAGAGCGAGCAATCGGCCGCTGCCGCTTACTCACCTAAGTTCGCGGTGCGCTTAGGTAGGGAGGCGTACATGTGTGTGTATGTGAGCGTGCTTGTTTTCGTTGCCGTACAATACAAAGTACATTTATTCTAACACGCCTCCTTACTTTATATTGTACATCTTATTTTACATTTAACGATTCTCGAAATTTTATAAACTTTTCTTTACATAATGCCTTCGTGAAGATATCTGCTGTATTGTCATTTGAATCAATTTTTATTATTTCGATTTCTTTCTGTTTTACACTCTCATGAACAAAATGATAATGAATTCCTATGTGTCTCGAGTTTTTAGTGAAATTTCCAAAATTTGCTATAGCTACCGCTCCTGAATTATCTTCATATATTTTAAAAGGTTTATTTATAGGTAAGTTAAATGTTTTACAAATCTCTCTTACAATTTCAAGTTCACTAACTACTTCGGACAAAGCAACATATTCTGCGTATGTAGAGGCTTTAGTTACAATTTTTTGTTTCCTTGATTTCCAAAATATTACATTTCCAAAAAATCTTATTGCATAACCTGTCGTAGATTTCCGATCTATGGGATCACCTGCCCAGTCAGCATCTACATAGCAATCTATTATTTCATAATCATTGTTTCTCTTATAGACTAAATACAAATCTTTGGTTAAATATAGATATTTCAGCACTCTTAGTGCATATTTCCAATGTGTCTCATTATAACAGTTCTGAAACCTGCTTAAATAATTTACACTATAATTTATTTCTGGTCGTGTAGCTGAGCATATATATGATAATGCACCAATCAAGTTTCTATACTTTAAATTTAAGTCACAAACTTCAGCCTTTTCAATTTTCAAATTAGTCTCCATTGGTGTGTTATACAATCTGCTTTCTTTTATTTGGTATTTAATTGCTAGTGACTCAATATATTTAGATTGACTTAATTTCATTTCATTTTTTTCATGATCGTAATTTATATCTATACCTAAGTATTCTTTTACTTTTCCCATATCTTTCATTTTAAATTGTTTTGACAGTAAGTCTTTCACTAACTTAATCTTTTTCGAATTTTTACTACATATTAGCAAGTCGTCTACATACATTAACACAAATACAGTATTTTCCCCTTCTCCATGTATATATAAGCATAACTC
>JAWWEQ010048943.1:0-14655 GCA_035583055.1 Torymus tubicola
GTAGACACTTAGTTTTTTATGAAAAAAACATGTTCCTAAATTTTTAGAGCAATATTTCAATAATTACAAAAGTTATGACACATCAAAAATTTTTATTTTTTGCAATTTTTGATGAAAACTCAACTTTTGTCATTTTTTTATTCAAAATCCTGAAACTTTTTGTATAGAACATTGATTGGGAAAAAGTTTGCATTTTAGTTCTAGAATGTAGACGTATTTTTTTTTATGACCCTTTTTGAAAGTCTCTGATTAGCTGCTCTTCAGTGTACTTTTACCAAAAGAAGGAGGAATTCGACAAAATATTTTTTGTTCGACAAATTTTTTTCCTAAGATGGGCTGCAGTTTCAGAAAAAAGCTATGAATTTTAAAAGATGTAAAAATATTGGAAAAACCCTGTTTTTTATATGACTAGTGGGTTCAACATTACTTATTACTGACTTTCATGTGTTTATTCCACAGAATTTTGTTTTTATGTTGCTTCTTCAATAGAGTATGATTATATTTTACACTACTCGGCTCCCCAAACATCGTCGATGTTTGTAATATTTTATTGTAATCTTGGAAATTTTATATGTGTTGGTCGGTGAAGTATGTAGGCATCTTGACTACTCAGCCATTGCAGTATGCGTTTCTTTCCTTTTTTTGAGATAAATTTACCTCGTGTATTGACACGTCAAAGTCCGGCTGCAAATACATAATATTGATTCTCGTATGACATTATATGGAGAGTTTTAACCACTTTTGTCGGGCTGCGCGTCTGGTCAACGGTTGGGAGGCTATTGGTGCTCGTATTCTACTTTTCGTTATATTTGCAGCAGTATCTGTTAGTCGTTTGGCAATTTTTAATATATCTGTATTTTCGATAAGATTGTTCGGTATGTCTGTATTGCCGATAAATTTGGCAAACTAAAATCGACGGGCTGGCTTTTCGTCACCTTGTTTTCTCTTCCTTAAAACGTGATTCAATAATTCCGTGATATTTGACTGTGGAACGAGTTTACCGTCAATGATAACGTTGCCCGCGCTATTCCACTTTAAGCGCTCAGGGTTGAATGTACGCCAGTGCCTCAACAATATACGAGCTCTTTTGGAGTAAATTTTAGAAACACCCTTCAGAATAGCCTCTTCCGTCGGTGGGGCTAGTGTGATTTTGATTTCGTCAATTTCACGCACCGTGTGTCTGTCGTCGAAACGTTCGTTCTCTTTGAAGAATAAGTAACGTCTGAGCACTTGCAAGTAATTTTTGCACTTTTCAGGTTCATCTGAAAATTCTTTCGAGTTTATAATCTTAAACATATCCGAATCCAAGCGCGACAAATTGTCACCTGAAGTTTGCACAGTATTTTCAGTGCTATTTTTAACAACTGATTGAGCAGCATTGGGTAGAGTCGATTCGCTAGTCGATTTTACGTGCGAATTACGTGCGCGATCCATCTCTTAGTTATTCAAAATCTTTGAAAAAACCTTACTTATCAGAGGTCCGTGAAGAAATGTTAAAAAGAACCATCGTTTTGAAATATCGTACGTTTTCTGCTTGCACATTATTCACTATCAATTGCATTACGCTTTATTTTATATTTTGTATTAAAGTTTGCATTGCTATAGTTTCAGTTCAGACATTTGTCCGTTGTACTTGTAGACTTTGCGCGGAGATGGACGTCGGCACACTTATAGCACGTGATTTGATCTGCGCACTTTCTACTGCTATGACTAAATCAAAGACTCTACAGCTTTGGTGTCCGGCAAATTATCTAGCTTCTATTGTCTTTAATGTTTTTGTAGATGCTAGATGTTACCTTAATTATTGCACTTTTCCTTTTTGTTCTTTCGTTTGTGTATACACTTGTTTTCCTTGTTACTGAAATTTCTTTGATTTATGTCTAACTCGATGTCACTAACACTCCGTAATCGATATTTATATCAATATATGTTATCTGTTGTCTTGGCGTCGTTCTCATTGCACTGTTTTTCTTTTGTAAGCAGTTCATTTATAATTCTGTTTTTATCATTTTATTTGTTGGTTATTTGATTTAACAATTGGTTTTCGATTTTTAGAAATTCAACTTCATTATGAACTTCATAGTTTTATCTGTGCAATCAGTTGTATAGCATCAATATTGAGCACTCGATATGGCAGGTTTGAGATTAAAACCACACTTGGATGGTCTTGGCACATTATTAGTGCATTACTAATAAATTTCACAGGACATCCAGCGTTATATTTCGTTACTATCACGTTAATGCGAAAATCATTTTCACGTAATATACACATTACCACTCCTACTTTTACCTGCGGGTGACACTTATGTAATGGGATGGTACTGAATAGAATAGAAAAAAGTAATAATTGAAAAGTAAGATTAATAATATTCATAATTCTACTATTCATCAGAGAATTAAAAAAGTAGGTGATTTTTCATTTATTCTTTCGGATCTAAAATCATTTTTACTAAACTTTAATAATGTTGTTTTATAGTGAGTTTAAGATGCTGCCGATGGATTCGTTGATCTGTTTAAGTCTTTTTATACTCTACATTCGCGTTGTGTATTGTGTAAGAAAAATATCATTTTAATGAATTAATTTGTGAAAGTATTAAAGAAATTTAGAAACACAACAAACAAATGAATAGTCGTAAAATCAACCCTTAGACTAAATTTACAACACATACTTGCCGTCAATATAATAAACCAGATTATAAAATTCATATAACTATTACTTCTTTTAATGTTTACAATTTAAAAAAAATAATTTATAGCATTTCATTATAGAACTCTAAAAGTTTCCCAAATTGTACTCTGCGAAACATGCAACTTTTTCAAGATATAGGTTTATGAACAACATTGTGATTTAGCTTTATCATACCTTATGCAATTTATTCCATTCAATGTAAGTTCTTGGAAAATGGTTTGCTTTACTTCCAAACATATTTGGCGTGTTACCTATTCGAACCAGTAACTGTTTTAAATTATCAACCATGCCATTATGAATGGTATCCATACAAAAATTGATAAAGTTAAATCTCTCATTTAAAATAATTACATTTTTTGTAGGATGTCTTAATAATCGCCTATAACAAATATTAGAATATTTCAATATGATAAAAAAAACAGGGATGTCTTTCTACAAACCTTAAGTATTGTTCCCCAACTGTCGTATAGCAATTATTAATTAAAAAAAATAAATCTTCCAAATTATTTTTGTTTTGATTACGATGATTGAGTCCTTCACATTTGAATATATTTAATGCTTGGTAAGACTCTTCATTTATTATAACATATTCTTGTCTAAAAAAAAATAAGAACATTAAACACAATTGGGCTGTATATATGAGATCTTTAGGTTTAGTATTTTTTATCGTCAATATAGCTATTTTCCAGATAGGACATTTTTCGTATTTCTGAAAAATGAAACTGCAAATAGGTATCCGTAGTAACAATCTAGAGCGCGCCGCGAGTCTATCTAGATGCGCAATGGCGAACAACTTTTCTGTCAATATAAAATATTCTTTTATTAACCACACGTGTCCGTAAGATTATCACCAATAAGCTTTATTCACTTGAGCATATGAGAGAATCATAATTTTGTTACATTTCATCCTGAAATTTTTTGAAATACCTTATTATTTATTAAATAGTTACAAACAATACATCCTTTTCTTCTGGGCATTACATTATTTTTCATTTATAATGAATTGTAGTCCACAGTACGTAACCCCTTTTTCTTGATCATTAATAGCAGGCTGAATCTTCGTGAGTAGCTTACTTTTAACAAGATGCCCAACTTTTCTCTCTGCGAGAATTCTCAAAAATGGTATCTAATTAAGCGAGAAGGCGTTGGACGTATCAATTCGGTGCGAGTCCAAAATTGTTATATAACAATTTGGTATTTGCAAAATCTTCATATAATTATATAAAAAACTCAAAATAACGTTTGTCCTGCAAAATGGATGGTTTGGTCGACGCGTCCCCCACTTCTAAAATGTATAAATGAGGAGGTCATAAAATTAATTAATAACCGGCTGATTTTTTTACAGTTGTATAATTTTATGGCCACATTGTCCTATAAATAAAGCGGTACGTTTTCCCAGTCCTACGCTCGTAAAATGTCAATTCCACGGTACAACTTTTTTCATTAATAACTGTAAGACAAAAATAATATAGGTATATTAATGTATTTTTTATCCAAATAAAACACTGTCCTACAAAAATGTGGGTAGAACTAGCTATTTCGACAAGAATTGAGCGGCTGGATAAAATAATCATTATATGGTATTTTTCCCACTTATTGTTGATGAATCTAAATTATATTTTAATATTTAACTTAAACATTTTTATAGAATATTTCGTAATAGAATTTAATAATATTGGAATTTTTGAATGGCGCTTTGAAAACACTTTTAAGCCATAGGTGTTCATAAATTAATAAATACAATTTTTGAGAGCACAATGATTAATTAAAAAAGTTACTTTTATTAAAAAAGTAGTTTTGTCATGTAAAAACATCAAATAACAAAATAAATTAATTTTCTTCGTCAGATTCATCTGATGAGCACTCGTCTTCAGAATTACAAACGTCATTCTTGTTTTCGTCGTCGCGACTATCATTATCGTCATTACTGCTATCTGACTGTAATAAAATAATAAAATAATTCATAAACTTCAATATAATTGCCAATCAATTAGTAAAAATGTATTAATAAAGTACCTTGTAAGTCAAACGAAATTTCTTCAAAAGATGGGCTTTGAGGACCTTCAAACCAGTAATATTCATATTTTCCATAAATTTGAGTCCATCCATAATTTTCAGGCGTTTTTTCAGTGGAGCTGCGCAGGGGTGCATTGCACCATATGCTACTGATATACAACGTTCATTTTATTTGTTGTAAACATTCTTCTTTTGTTGGTGCTAAATTAGATGGATCGTATCCAACGATTTTTATTATCTCTTCGCTTTCATTTTTGAATTTGTAGCTTTTTTCAAATGTCTCATATCGTCCTTTATTTACGTCATTTTTAGTTTTTAATGAATACAACCTACACACATACTCTTCGATAATTGTAAAAATCTTACTCGCCTCTTAAAATTGTTATGTTTTTTTTTTAAATATTAAATGGTTTCTTTTTTCCTTTACGGTAGAACGCTGAATTGTAATCGTTCCCCGTAAAAATGTGACAAATAACGAGAGAACAAGCTAATTGTTCTCCCAGCTTGGTATAAATTTTATTAATATTTAAGTACAAGTTTTACTATCTGTACTTAGATTGATTACAATTTCACATTGAATTTAACAGTCTTTCCTGATATTATTGAAAAAAACTCGTCTCTTTTCCAGTCATCGATTAAAAATTCTAACAAAATTTCCTTTGAAAATGTTACTTCTTAATAATTTTGAAATATCTTCGGAACGTTTAATTTCCCTTCGTACGTTATAATGTTTTTTCTCTTCGCCTCTCAGATCGTGCTCGATATTTTTAATGCTAGGTTTTTTATATTTGTCAAATATAATATGTACTTCTTTTCTATTATAAGTTAAGATCTGAAGTATATATTTCGAGATTTTCCCATATTGCTGTGACAGATTCTTCAATTTGTGTAGTAAGTAAAATCCGTGAACTAGATGAATGTCTGCTTCTGGAGGCTCTACGAATTCTACTTGATGTTGTAGTAATTCAGCAATAATGACCGATTTTGTTGTCTTGCAAATTGTTCCATTATGTATGTGTGAATGCAAATGAAATGAGAGCCAGAGGATTAGTAAGTGGTTTTTCTATGTCTATTTTATTTTTTAATCAAGCCAATAAAAGCCGACCAAAAAAATCTCTTTGAATCTATATTTCTTGAATTTTTCCATTGATTTTGATTTTTTTTAGTGTTTTTGAATTCAAAATTTATTATTTTATTTCTTTTAATGTTTCTGTCAAACCTGTCGGCTGCTACAATGCTCTCGGCAATAAAGTCAATGCGTTGTTTATCCCCCTCGACTTCTATTGATGACAAAAATTCATAAACTTCGTTACTCACAGACTGATCTTTTGATATGTTGTAAAGGTGCTCGTCTGATAAATCACAGCTAAAACGGTTAGTGCACTGCTTTATTAATTCTAATAAAACTTCTAATTTTTTGCTCTATTTTGTTATTGATGACTACTTTAAATCTTTCGTAACATCATCGATCGATTTTATATCACAAAACTCAAGCATTTTTGATATAATACTCGTGCGCAGAGAATGAGTTACAGACCATTTCTGTCTAGCGTAAAATGAATTTATTAAATTAATTATTCCGGAAGCTCTAGAAGCAGCATCGGTATTAATGGCTTGTTTAAGTGTCAAATCGATGGGGATTCTCGAAAAAGGTTTCCACGTCTTTCGAACGCCCAAAAAACTCATTTTGCAATGATTTAACAATCCAGGATGTGAAGTCTCAATGTTTTAAAAATTATTGTAATAAATTGACATATATCTGGCGTAATTACGATGGTTCATAGAAAAAAATATATTTGTAATTTTTGATAATACAAATATAGCAGTGCAGGTGGCGCTATATACATACGTGCAACGGTTTTAGTGCTCTTGTTTTTATCCATTTGTTTGTTTAACAAAAGTCTCACAGTTACAAACAATTGATACGAATGTACTCCTCGTTGCGTGCCCTTTCTGGTGGTGTATAAATCTCTCATACAACTGCCCACATAATTCTAAGTAAGTCTCTCGTGCCTACCGGCTCTCGGGACCAACATAACCTCCATCATGTCCTCCAAGACAATGAGTAGTGATCGTAAATGCTTCTTGTGTCCGCATAAAGGGTTGGGTTTATAAGAATTGCTGATGCCGTACAATGCAGCAAATGCAAGACCTACTATCATAAGTTTTGTGCTTCGAGGGCCACTCCTCTTGGTGACGGATCGTTTACGAACTGCTGCATGAGTTTTGATAAGCCAGTAGACGCGAGTGCTTCGGATGGGCAGTCATCACCAGTGCTGGAAGGCCATCTGTTCTCTTTTGATGACCTCTGATCCAAAATAAGCGCTGAAATAAAGACTATTAACTCTCATCTAGATAACATGAACAACATGCTTGGTCGAATTCCAATATATTGGAGCGGTGTTTAGCTCAGGCGACAAGGTGCTTGCTTCCCAAAACAAACATCGCTTAGAGCTCACGTTCGATTCCCCGTCATCTCAAAATTTTTCGGAGACATTTTTTCAAAAATGTTTTCCGGATTTTTTCGATGGCGAAGAGCGAACCTGATGCCCGGGGTTGGTGGCTGAAGCTCCCGTATGCATCTGATCTGTGGGTCGGATCGACTAAGTACAATGATTGCGCTCAGCGCATGAGTACCGAAAGGCCGATTCCACTGCGGGTTTTTCGCTCGAGAGATTCGCCCAACCTATAAGGTAGAGGTCTGTACCGGTGGTTCGATCGGTAAGACTGGGATTAATCACTCGTCAAGCCGGGTTTGAGTCCCAGATCTTCACCGATTGATACAAGCCCCACTGTTTCACACATTTGCTTTGTTTACTAACATACCACAGACCTCCGTCGTCGATTAGCATAACCGCAAGGTAGCAGAAACAGGGCAACGTTAAATCACATAAAAAAAAAATTCCAATATTAAATGACAAAACGTCAGCGTGAACAACTGAAGCAGCTGAGGCAGGAAGTAGATCGTCTAAACACTCTTGATCCAGCGGTAAAAAAGATTATAATATATCTTAATAGCACACCTTCAATTGCGGACTCTAAGGATCATTCATCGCCGTCAAAAAACTAAACTTGGGACTAAGCCACAGGTTAATGTTGTATTATCAAAATCCAAGATCCATAAATAACAACAACATCCATACATTAAGGTTACCAATGCGAACTTTCTGATTGATGCAGCCTACATTAACTCTGGCACTAATGTAAGCGCTTTTAATAGCTTCTACTCGAAGCTAGAGAATGTAAAACAGCGTTTTCCTTCCTGCGAAGTCATTATATGTGGAGACTTCAATCTCAGTTATGTACGTTGGACCAATACACCTCTAAGTTTCGAGTCACTTGGCTACATTCCACCATCCGCACTCTCATGTGCACAGCGTACCCTTGAGACATGCAGTTACCTAGGTGCCACCCAGCTCATGCCATCACATCCATCCAAGGGCTACACGCTGTACCTTCTGTTCACCACATTCACACCGATGCAGGGGGTAAACTATCAAGAATCGATCCTGCCATGCGACTCTCATCACATCTCTACGTGGTTCTCCATCCCTTTATCTAGTCACTCTAAGCATTCTCCTTCAGATCGGCGGAGCTTTAATTTTAATAAGTGTAATTATAACCTTCTGAATAGACTGTTAGCGGATATCGACTGGGATACCTCTCACTGAGTATATTTGCACTCGGTATCCGTCCTGGTTTAACAGGGAAATAAGGCTGTTAATTAGTGATAAGAACGCGGCGCACGAGAATTGGAAGCGCTCTAACTCTTTAGATGATTATATCATATTTAAGAAACTCAAAGCCAAATGCATTAGGTCATCTAGGTGCGCGTACAAGGAGTATATTTCCCGTACATAGTGTAATATTAAGCGTAATGTTAAGTCGTTTTTGTCATTTGTAAAGAAACTCAAATCGGACAACACCATTCCGGTCGATATGCACCTTGATGGCATTCATGTCAATAATAAGCTTAGCGTGTGCAACCTTTTTTCTCAATACTTCGCGTCGGTTAACTCATCCTGCGTTCTTGATGCAGTAGCTCCTGTTGAATGTCAGCGAATCCTTGAATCTATCGAAATAAGTGAGGCAGATGTTTGTAATGTAGTGCGGGAGTTGGAGTGCAATACGAATCCGGACCCGGATGGTGTACCTGCGTTGTTTATAAAAGAATGTTGGCAATCACTTAAGCTGCCCATTTTTACCTTGTTTAACACGCCCCTGCTTAAAGGCATCTTTCCGGATATCTGGAAACATGCTTTCATTATTCCCATTCATAAATCGGGGGACAGACACTCTATATCTAATTATAGGCCGATCTCAATCCCATCTACTTTAGCTAAAATACTTGATTGTATAGTGTCTCGTAAAATAGCCGAATTTGTAGAAACGATACTGCTCAGTCAACAGCATGGATTTCTCAAAGGCAAATCTACGATTACAAACTTGCTTTTATTCAACAACTTTCTTATTAATGCCTTTAAGAATCTCGCTCAAGTTGATGCGGTTTATATAGACTATTCCAAGGCTTTTGACTCTGTAAACCATCTCCGTCTTCTCGAAAAGCTTTGGAATATTGGTATTAGAGGAACTCTACATGAATGGATCGGTTCGTACCTTCATAATCGCAGCCACTCGGTTCGAGTTCACAATTGTATCTCCAATTGTATTATGATTCCCTCTGGAATACCGCAGGGCTCTCACCTAGGACCGCTGCTCTTCGTCATTTTTATAAATAACATTGTTGAAATAGTGCATGAATCCTCTATTTTAATTCATGCGGATGATGTGAAAATATTCCCTCGAATCTTAAACCCATTGGATGAATCACTGCTTCAACGTGATCTAATTAGTCTTGAAGAGTGGTCCCGGATGAATGGCCTGACCATGAACCCGGACAAATGCAAAATACTTTCCTATCATCGCATTTGTGGCAGCCTAGGTTACAATCATATGCTTAATGACATAAAAATTCCAAGAGTGAAATCAATCTCAGACTATGGCGTATTACATGTGTCTTCCTTATCGTTCTCCGAACACGTAAATAAAGTCACTGGTAAGGCTCTTAGCCTCCTAGGATTTATTAAACGTTCTACGATAGATTTTTGCGTACCGGAAACGGTGCTGCAACTTTACAAGCCATTCGTTGTCCCGCATCTGACTTATGCCTGGATCATATGGTCTCCTCACGGCCATACACATTTTAAATCTTTAGAAAGTGTGAAGCACCATCTCCTGCGTATGTTATCCGTGAAGACAGGGCCGCCAATGAATTATCGTGACCATGATTACTCTCCCTTAATGGCTACTTACAATCTACTATCGATAGTCTCTACATTCATATCACGATCATATTTTTGCGTTTAAAATCAAACACAGTTTTTATAATTCTACCGACATCAATACAGTATTTTCTTTCAGAAAGCTTCATTATTCTAGTTTCGCGTACGAGGTGCAAAAAAATGTTAGGTTTACCTATCGATTCATTGAAAACGTTATTATTATATACTTTATAGAGGGTTTTATAAAGCTTCAAAATGCGAGAAGGTACTACGATTATTTTTTAACGATATATATAAATTTTTACAAATACATTCCACTTCTTACGTAGGCCAGTACTAAAACTGTCTTTTATACTCTAAAGGTTAAAAGAAAAACATTTGGACCCGGTTGTTATTAATGAAAAAGTGCCGTGGAATTGACATTTTACGAGCGTAGGACTGGGAAAATGTAGCTTTTTATTTGTAGGACAATGTGGCCATAAAATTATACAAATAGTTACTATACAAATGTAAAAAAATCAGAAGGTTATTAATCAATTTTATGACCTCGTCATTTATACATGTTGGTAGTGGGGGATGCGTCGACCAAACCATTCGTTTTATAGGACAAATGTTGTTTTGAGTTTTTTATATAATTCTATGAAGATTTTGCAAATGCCAAATTGTTACATAACAATTTTGGACTCGCACCGAATTGATACGTCCAACGCCTTCTCGCTTAATTAGATACCATTTTTGAGAATTCTCGCAGAGAGAAAAGTTGGGCATCTTGTTAAAAGTAAGCTACTCACGAAGATTCAGCCTGCTGTTAATGATCAAGAAAAAGGGGTTACGTACTGTGGACTGTTGGGTTTGTAGAATTAAGTATACAAATTGTCGACAGAATTACAATCACGTGGAGAGTTAACGACCTTTTCACCAAGTGTAAAAAATTTTTTTCTCACTGTTCCTATTAAAGCGAAAATCTGTCTGAAATTTATTGGCAACGTAAAACTCAACTTAAAGAAGAAAGTACTAATGATAGTAGAAACATGAATTACAAAGCAGATATTGCAGTTCTGGAATAAATCCGTACCAAAAAATATCAAATCATTGATCAGATAATTTGTCAGCTGATTTATCATGCCAAAATATCATCTGAGATTCTGCCCGAATACTGTCAAAATCTTACGTAAATTAGAGATCAGCTTCTTCAGTAATGAAAATTGCCTATCAGGATGTTTTACGCCCCAGATCAGTTAAAAATGCATGTTTGGAAGCATATGGTACATTTTTCTTTTTTTAAAAATTTATATGAGCTGATTTGTCAGGTGATATCTTATGTACAAAATTTGTAAAATTTGAATAATAGTGCAAAATGCTTCCAGACATGCATTTTTTAATTCATCTAGGGCTAAAACATCCTGATAGGC
Source organism: Torymus tubicola (assembly GCA_035583055.1). Lineage (NCBI taxonomy): Eukaryota > Metazoa > Arthropoda > Insecta > Hymenoptera > Torymidae > Torymus > Torymus tubicola. The sequence goes on from JAWWEQ010048943.1 coordinate 11,400, forward strand.
AATTTCCATTACTGAAGAAGCTGATTATTAATTTACGTAAGCTTTTGGCAGCATCCGGGCAGAACCTGAGATGATATATTGGCATGATAAATCAGCTCACAAATCAGCTGATATTTTTTGGAAGTGGTAAAAAAAGTTTTCGTAAGCAGAGACTAAGCAAAAATGAATTTTATTGCTTATTAGAGGATTCTGTTGCACTGAATAGGGGGCTACAGAAGCGAAAAGTTTACATTGTTGTTCAACATCGCTAACTAAAAATAAAGGAAAAGCATTACCTGTTGAAACAAAAACTTTAGTAATTTTTTTAATGAATGTGATTATATAAGTTGATTAATGTCGGTCATGAAAGATGTAACGAAATTATTCACGCGATGAATAATTTCGCTAATACTCTCTTCGTCGCGAGAAATAGCGCAAAGAGCAGGTCGCGCGGAGTGTTTACGTCGGCATGTAAACACGCCGGAGACCTTCTCAGTAGGACAAGGGAGCGCCGAGACGGCCGTCGTTGCCGAAAATCGGCAGTATCGCCTGTGTCCTGGCCACGACGAGTCCCGCAGAGAATTTCCGCAGTGCGCGAGAGAAAAAAAGAGAGAGAGAGGTCTTTTGGTGATCGCGCGTGCGTTGCGGGTAGTGAGAGTGAGTGTCAGGTGCTCCACGAGTCAATACCAGCTCCTGAAGGCCAGCCCGGCGACGTCGTGCGGCAAAGAGAGAGCCCGAGAGAGAGGGTTCTTGGGGACGCTCTTCCCCGACAACTGCAACGAGTTATACGCTGCGTAGCACGCGAGGTAAGTCCTGCGCGCAGGCGACTTAAGTGAATGAATGAATGAATGAAACCTATTTATTCGCCTCAACGGCAAAATTGCTAAAACATATACATTATATAAGTCAAATAAAAGTATGGATAAAATAAAAACAAAAGATGCGTTAACTCAGTACAGCTAAAAAAAAAAGTTTAACATGGTTCAATAAATATGTATGCCATAGAGGATAAGTCAATAGTATATAGTACTTAGAGTAGTACAACGTGAATCGCAAGATATAAAATAACGTTCCTTAATAGGCTCATTCCAATTGTTACATTTTACAAAGTAATTACATTTTACAAAGGTTTATAATAGCACTCTAAAAATACTGCGGTATTCTTTGGCGTTTTTCGTGCACTTCGGCCTAATGGCTACGTCCTAAAGTATATAAAACTAAATTAACTGCATATTTTAACTACGCTTACATTACAAACTACGGAACTATAATCTGTGATGCTGCGGTTTTCTTTGGTTATCTATCTTTGGTTTTCTATCTTTGGTATTTTATCTTTGGTTTTGGTGATTTCTTATGGAAATAAATTTGAGCCAGTGACCAAGTCTTAAAATAAATAAATCCTTGCTATCTAAATTAACTCGCAGCATCAAGATCCCCACACATGCATCGGCTCAGGGGGTTAGGGGTCAAGATCAAAAAGGTACTGGCGCACCGCCCTCTTGAATGTTGAAAAAGATGGAAGGTAGCGTATAGAAGGGGGAAGAGAATTCCAAAAGGAGACTCCCCTAACTTTGAATGATCGTGCATGCACATCGGATTTTACCGTAGGGATTGCAATTTCCGGTGGAACTCCTCTGTTGGTCGGGCGAGGTGTATATTTGGTAAAAAAAGTAGCTAGGTAGCTGGGCTTCTTCAGACGGAAGACCTTCTACAACAGTAGAGCCATATGATACTGCCTTCGAGTTTCGACATGGAGCCAACCAATGCGTCTGCGATATGGGGTTATGTGAGCGTCCTTCCTGACCACAAAAACATACCTCACGCACGAATTATGCAGTCGCTGTAGTCGGATCCACTGTTCGTTCGTAGTGTCTAAGTATATCACAGTACAATAATCCAAATGGGGCTGAACTAATGCCTCAACCAATTGCTTGCGTAGAGTCTCGGTGGTACAAGCTCTAAAGAACCGCAGACTATAAAGAGCTTTGTTGACCTTCTTGACAACCTGGTTAATATGCGGTTTCCATGACAACTTACTGTCCAAAATAACACCGAGATTCTTGACCTCGCTACTGAAGGGGATGAGGACTCCAGACTGCATCCCAATTCCAGACAGACCCAGCTCTTTAACAATATCCTTCATTTTAGAACCAAACCGTATCGCTTTGGTCTTACCTGTATTGAGGCGCAGGCTAGCCTCCTCCGCCCACCCATATACTAGTTTCGCTGCAGATGTTAGTCGGGCTAAGCTCTGTTGGATTTTTTCTTTGGTCGTACATAAGTATATTTGTAGATCGTCCGCATAGAAAATGTGTTTCACTCTATCGTCGAGTAGATCTTGTAGGTCATTTACATAGAGACAAAATAAAAGGAGGCCCAGGACAGATCCCTGTGGAACTCCTAGATTTGTTTCTAGGTAGTCGAAGTTTTCTCTACAAACAGAAATATTCAAGAGTTTTTATAGAATTTCCTTTTTTATCTAAATAAAGGTTTTTTATGCCCTTTTGAATGATATCCGTCCGATTAAAATATCACGATCCTATCATTAAAAAAAAAACAAAAATAAATTTTGGGAAAATAAAAAATTCGAAAAAAGACAAAAACGCATCGGCGAAATCAAAATAATATAGTACTATTTTTTGACAGAAATACGCAAAATATTGCAAATTTATCAAAATAATACAAACTAACGTAAAAAGGGAAATGTAATAAGAGATGCGAGTCGATACGCTCGGGTGAGAAAAATGACGAGTAAATGCACATAAATGAGGTGAAAAAGACATATATAAATATATAAATAAACTTAGTAAAGTTGATTAACAAAACTATTACAATATATATATATATATATATATATATATATATATACGAAAACTTAATTATTTATTAAAAAATACAATTATTCAGATTGAAAGAAAATTCTTATTAGGCAATAGGGAATTGAGATATTAGCATGGTTTTATTCATACTCGTAGCATTGTTTGTTTTGATTAAGCTTAGACCAAGCGCCCACATTTCCATGAAATACATATCGGTTTGTTTACTTATTTTGACACATTTTTAAGCAAAGGATTCGAAGCGTGCTCAAAGAAAGTGTTTTGTATAGTTTGTTACGTTTGCTTACCGTGTGCAAAGTAATATGTTTATATATGTATATATATGGGCAGTTCTGTGGTGAATCGGGAGGTCAAAAATTTGAGCTAAAAATTAATCAAAATTCTGAATTTAATGATGTAATTTTATCAATATTAACGGATTTTTTTGCTTAAAAACGAAG
>JAWWEQ010048944.1:0-14655 GCA_035583055.1 Torymus tubicola
GTATCGCCAATACTATCTCCAATATACTACCAACACATGACCCATGCATATTGCCGACATATTGCCAAGGTATTGGCGATAGTATTTTCTTTTTACGCGAGAGATGATAAATTGTTTTATAAAATGATTTCACATATATATTAGAAAATAAAAAAATAAAAGAAAAAGTTTGTCCATACGATAATCCAACCGACAACCCTGTATTATAGTGAAAATTCAAAAAAAGAAACCATCATAATTAGTAAAACTATATAGGCATGATTCTTAAAAACGTCGATAATAGACACAATCGTAATCGATCAATTAATTTCCAGGCCAAACCACCAACGCATCAGTGGAATCAAAAACGCTGGCGTGCAAGCGCGGCAACTAAGCAAACCGCATCTAGCCATCCCTAAACGTCGACCGTGCCACGGACCTCGAATTCACCATCAGCAGCAACAGCAGCAGTAGTAGCACCTCTACTCTTACAAATCAATCGTCCAGCGTTCCACAACCCTGATTCTACGGCAAAACTCAAGCTCCTCACTCGCTCTCTCCTAATTCACCTGTCGATCATTCCACCACCCCGACTATACCACCGTCTCTCTGCCTCTTGCTGGCTGCGTTCACTCGCGCAACCGAGCGCATCCATTCATCTAGCGTCCAACATTCTCCCTCTCTCTCTCTCTCTCTCTCTCTCTCTCTCTCTCTCTCTCTCTCTCTCTCTCTCTCTCTCTTGTCTGGGTATAGCTTTTCGAATAAAGGCTGCATGTCTGCGGATGATGCATCCTTTCCGAAAAGCAACAGCAACCCCAATGGTGTTACGATGGCGCGGCGGCATGTTTCCTCTTTCTCTTGGGCGGAGGTTAAATCAGAGAAACAAAGCAACACAGAGAGGCGAGCTTTGATTACTGGACGTTAATTAATTTCATCAATTACACTTACACCATTCGCAAGATTCGCGCCGACATGGCTTTGAACGCGTACGCGAATTCACCACGGAGTGAGCGGTCTGCTGTTGCTCTTGTGCAACGCCATTACGGTTGGCTGCAGGTTATTCCCTTGACGACGTCGTCGTCCTTTCAGTTACAAAGAGAGAGAGAGAGAGAGAGAGAGAGAGAGAGAGGAGGGAGCTTGCGAATGGATCTGTGTATTGTGCAAGTCCGCAATGTTTGGTTGTTGCCCGGTCGCCGGTGACATGAATTTTTTTTTTATTTTGCTTTCTGTTGTTGCGACAGGAGGAAGAAGGGGAGTAACGAAATTCCAGCGGGATTTTCAACGTTGGCTGCGCCTAGGATCACAGCTGCAGTTGTACGCATGCGCGAAGCAGTAAAGGGAATCGCGCGTAAATGAATTCGTCGCTTGTGGACAGTGGGGTTGCAAATGAAATTTGACGGTTGATGTTATATACTTGGAGAAAAGAGATTTAATAAAGGCTGATGTTACGTGAAAATTAATCAGCGGCAAATTGGAAGAATAAAGATTTGCGATAAATATAAAGAAAAATATTTCGTTTGCAAATTGTGTGTTTAAATTTCGATCGTACACAACAAAAAAAAATCAAAATTGCTTGATGTCTAAATTAGGTTGTTTCATATTATTTGTTAGATATGTACAAAAGATATACGTCTAGCCCGCGTAAGAAAAACAACTATTGGCAATGCATTAGCAATATATGAGCAATGGGTATTGATTATATGTGACCAATATATTGCTAATCGAATTGCTTATATATCGCTAATATAGCGCTACACCACGAGATCCAATTTATTGAATATATATTGCCAATTGTTTCAATATTTAATGGTACATTGATCCAATTCATTACCAATATATCGTTAATTTTTTTTATGTTTTAAGAGTTTAGTGGTCTAATAAGTTGCCAATACATTCTTAATTATATAATTTTATGACCCCGGATAAATATATAAATGTTTTCCTAATTTTTAAAATAGATTATAACGCAGTTTTGTAAATAATAAAAATGCCAGTTTTATTTAATTTTTTTTAGCTTTATTTTCAATTATCTTATGACAATTATATAATTATTAATAATTAATTAATTAATTTTAAATAATTTTAGTTTTGTATAATCTTCTATTACTTTCATATCTGGTCTGGATGATTTCTCCTTCTTCCTTTTGTAGCATTAAATCTTTTATATTAACAACACTAGTTGTCTTACTTTTAATTGAAAAAATTAGGGTATACATCTTAAAGCGTTCAAAAATCTCTGTCAGCAATTTTTCTTTAAATAACCTTAATATCTTGTTTGGATTGTGGTCTCATAGTAACGAAACATGACGATCGCTTTCTTCATGCTCTGTCAATGATTTTCATAACCCATATGAATACCTCTTATCTTTCTCGATATTTCTTGTCCACACACATTTTCAAATTCACAAAGCAGTTAAATAATATAACTTCTTGCGTAAGTAGCGAGACTATCGTGGCGACAGAACATCTTTTACGAGAAATGCAGCAGCAGCAGAAAGAACAAGAATAACAACCAAAATTACAAGAGGAACTATTTCTCTGCATTAATATTACATCATAGAAGCACCGTAGAAAGTTAAAACAGACTATATACAGATTTATAACTTGTCATAACATTATCGAAACGAAATCTTCCCCAACACAATTTAAACGGAGCGCGTGCATACCGTCCCTTATTACCACAACGAAACAATTGCCTCTCAAACTAACACTACATATATACAAGCGACGTACACCAATCTCCGTGCCAACTGACCGTAATAGGGGGTGAGTCGACAACCTCACTCTCCCGCAGCGTCGCGCGCGTCTCTGTCGTCTCGTCTCTTTACCCATCTATATCTCATCCGCACGACGGTAGCGGTGGCCTGCGGCAGAACATCGCCGACGACAACAACGACGACGACGACGACGTCTCGTCGACTACGAAACGAACAACAGCAGCTGCCTATTACCGCGGTCGCGCGTATCTAAACCTCTCACTCTCTCTGCTTTCAGGGACGCTCGCGCACAATGGTCGAGCGCGATATCACCCGCGTATTTATGCCACTGAACGACTGATGTGTGCAGGCACATAAGTTGCTGCTGCTGCTGCTGTGCACGACTGAAAGCGCCGTGAATTCGTCCTAACTTCCGATGCGAATGAGTGTGTGAGAGAGAGAGAGATATCTTTGGCCGTGCGGTTACCGCACGACGCGACTTTGTTTGACGAGGCAGCAGGCGTGTGTGTAAGTGTGTGATTCGAGTTGACCAAGTTTTACGACACTTTGGTTGGTTTGGGTTGTTTGTGCGGATCGTCAATTGATGATGGGTGAATGGAACATTGGGTAGTGTGTGAGTATATCAACACAATCGTGGAACTTGTATACATATATAAAATTAATTTATGCTATTTGTATTAATGGTAGCTCTGGTAGGGAAACGTTAAAAGCGGTGTGTTAATTTATGACTCTTTCCGAAGCCCAACTAATCCAATTATTTCCCGTGCTGTTTCTAGGTTTCACGCAGACTTAACACTGAGATAAATAAATAATATAGATTTTTTTCAAAATGTATCAAAATTACTTGTGCTCTAGTGATATTTAGTATTTATACTCTTTACATAACTATAATATATATCAAAATGATTTATCCGTTTTATCCACAAGTACTAGATACATGCCAAACCCACCCCGACTATCTCTAAATGGCTATACAACAACTCATATACAAATATTATACGATTAATTAATTTTCCAATCTCCTCCTCTCAGTCAAAATTCCACCCCCCTCGGGCTCTTTTAATTTTCCAAGCCTCGCCACCACGAGACATTAAACTGACCGCTCGTACAAGCGGCACCGTTCTCCCCCAAAAATCTCTCCGCACGCCCGCACCTCAAAGCACCCACCGCCGCACACCTAACACCCATCTACACCTAGTATATAGCCATACATACATATATATATACATACATATACCTATATTCCACAACGACATTACACGCGAAACGCCTCGAAATTCTCTCTCTATGCACCCATCTCACTCGCTCGTAATTTCACTATATACCACCTCAACCTCCGCAAACAGGGAACTTTCATCCAAGGCGCGTCCATGTGTATATATATAGCCACGCGACTTCCAACACTGCTACTACTGTGTGTGCGCGCGCGCGTGTGTGTATATGTAGCATCCGCTGAAAATGCATAGCCGAGGGAGATCAATCGGGATTAATTGAGTTACGGTTTGTGGTTCTGCGACGGGCACCGATAACCACAAGGACATTCGCCGGGCGCTGCGCACCGCTACGCGTCAGCAGCCGCTGCCGACCGAGCTTTCCACAAGCAGCGTCAACGAGGTGTGTAGAAGCGTTCATGTATGTGTGAGGGGTATAAGGGAACGTAGACGAGGAATGTATGTATGTGTAAGAGAGTGAGAGAGCTTTGATCGAAAATACCAAGAGGGTTGGTAGTATAGGTGCTGTTTTAAATGTAAGTAGAACGGACGAGTATTAGGTCAGCCAGCGGTTGAGTTTGTGTGTATCTGCAAGAGAGATTCCGGATTGGCTGGATATTTCGTTCCTGCGGTGGGTGAGAGAGCGAACGAACGCGCGCTGCAGGTGGTATAACGAGCTCGCGGTTTGCTTGAGAGAGAGAGAGAGTGAGAGAGAGTGAGATAGGAGTGTGATTGAGTTGCGAGGATGAGCGGAAGTCTTGCGATGGGTGTATGTGTGTATATATGGGATGTATACACGCGAGTGAGGCTTCGGTTTAAGGACATAATTAGGCCGTTTATTGTATTTCCGTACGGTTTGGTTTTAAATGCTGCGTGAGGTACAAATAGTGGTTGGGTGAGTTGATGTAGAAGATATTGTGCGGGAGAAGTGGTTTCTTTAGTTATAAGTTGTGATATCACTGTGTATAGATTTTTCGAAATTTTTTTAGCGTACGTATGTACGAGTAGCATGTACATGTATAATAAACTTAATTACGAATGATAATGATGAAGAAAAATGGGTTTTATTTGTATAATAATATTTATAAATATTTGCGTCTTTTTGCGTTGTCGATATAAATTACAATAAAACAAGATGCAATGTATCACCATTAAAAATTACATTTAGTTATAAATATTCACAAAAATTAGAAAAGTAAAAGGAAATATTGCAGAAAAAATATCTACAAATAATCATAATGAGAGATACTGAAACTGCCCCACATGTTTATTGTCAAATTAGCGCTACGATTGATGCATGTGTATTAATCGTCACATACACTTTAAACTCGTGTCGATGGGATGAAATATAATGAATGATGATATGCAAACAAAACATTATAAATAACAAACATATATATATATATATTATTGTTCTACTGAACTAAATTCAGATAAATTAAGCAATGTTTACAATGTTAAACCGAATGAGCAAATTGGAAATAATATATGTTGTACTGTAAAATCAGTTACAATAATTCATACCATCTTCTTTACGAAATCAACCATAACATAATGAACGTATCATAATTAATAGCTTATTTTATAAGCATTTTTACCGTAACGTTATTTGCACACCTGTTATAAAATAAGGTTGTACTCGAATAATACTATATTGTAGAATAATTTACATGAATATATAACTACTACATTTTTTTCAGTATATTATTACACGCATGTAAAAGCAAAATTTTATTTATTTATTGCTTACATTTTTTGGTAAAGAGGGATTACGTAATTGTGATATATATCGAAGTGATAGAGTAAATAGTTTTGCTCGCAAATTCGATGAATCACACAAAATTGAGTTCGTAAAATAATTTTAGTACTTATTCCAACTTATTTAAACCAACGAAGTTTTTCTCCGTTCAGGGAGGAATATAAGTATTTGTGTTTATCAGCACCGGTGAATGTGGAATATCTGCGTTTTGTAATCTGATTTTTAGTTTACACACAGTTTAAAAAATGAGGTTCGGATTAGCCGCAAATTGGGTATGAAAAACGGAATCAATAATAATATTATACTTTCTTGTGCAATTAAAATTTAACAGACGAAAATGCACACACTTTGGGTAAAACTAATACTCAGTGAATAGTAATTTTCTGTAATCGTTTATTGAACTATACAAAATGTACGATTTTCAGCCGAGTATGATGCTGGCAAATATACAATAGCAGGGTTGCAGTAAGTCTTATTTGCCCTACTAGCAGTGTAAGTGCGCACTGCGCGCGCCCTATCGTGGGCCAATTAAATTTTACATGTTCATTTCAAATCGACCAATCGCAATCATTAGAGGTGACAATCTCAAGTCCACCTCTTTTTTATATAGGATAGAGTCCCATCGGCTAACTATCGACAGAACAATCGAACAATAAAGTATATTTTATTTATAATTTTATTCCGCGAATACGCATCAATAAAATATTTTCAAGTTACCTTTATGAAATTAACATTGAATACATACATTATCACACTGTCGTAAAACATACAATATTATTCATTTTTATACCAAAAAAAAATCGATTTGCATAATGGCAGTAACGAGGTTACATAATTCTTCGTTACCGATACGCGTGAGCGTAAAAATGCGCAGGCAAAGAACCCTCATCTCGTAAAGATTACCATAAAATTAATGTTGATCCGACGACAGAGTGGTGCGCTGCGTATATAAAAAAAAAAGTAATACTAATAACACTGTAAACATTACGATGCACTCCATGAATTTTCATCACAAGCCTGAACAGTTTTGCACCCCAGTGCATCCTTCGATATATATATATATATATACACACACACACAGAGACACACACACACACACACAGCGTACGCGAATAATAATGAATTTTACAGTAGTTTTTACGATAAAATTGGCCACAATGCGCAGTGTAAAAAAAAAGGTTTATTGCGCGACACCGCGTATACGACGCGTCACAAGCGATAAATCACATTTAGTGTATGCGAGTATCACGGAACATTTGATATTCTTCAGATTATGTTAGTGAAATATCGTCGCCTGCCAAATATTATTGCTTATACTCTGGTGGAAACTGATTTAGTTTGAAGTTAAAAACACTGGCAAACATCATTTATTCTTTATTGCAATAGCGACAGATGGCAAATTGATATTCTATCTTTTAAAATAATTTTTTAATCGCTATTCATTGTTAATGTTGTAACAAACTATTTCTTGCAAGTAAATATTTTTGAATCAAAGATAAAATCATATCATTGTGGCAATTATGTTGCGAAACTATGAGATTGTAATCTTTTTATTAAATGAACCAGGACGATCACAAAAAGCATTTATCATGATGTAGAAACTAACTCTTTTTCACGGTCATTTTACTTACTTCTTGACAATTTTTTATAGGAATAATTTCTACAACGTGGTGGATAACGATATTTGCAACAAACCAACGAGAATAAAACCTTTATTAATAAAAACCCATACAAGCTCTCTTTCTCCACATTCTCTCTCCGACACACCTTAAGCTGGTACACTGCACAGACGCATTAATGCGAAATTACCAGTTCTCTACTCAACCTGCCGCATTAATTTCGCATCAACAACTCCGAAACGCGAAAGCGAATGCGCGCGAGCAAACAAGCAAACGCGCATATATATGTATATATATACATACCCGTATACATGGTACACATATACAACGTATACCTCTAAATACGAATATTAAAATCGACGAACCGTTTGAAATTTCATCATAGCTCCTCGCCTCTTCTCCGATGAAGTAATTAAAAACCAGGTAGAGTACGAGCACGATGGCAACGTATATGTGTGTGTATATATATATAATACACACACACACACAAACTTTACTCGCGTAATATTTCCCCGGCGTGTCAAAGAGCGCGCGCTCAGCGGGGCTAATAACCGCTTGAAAAAGCCAGCAGGCGCGGCGGTGGTAGTTGGTGGCACAAGAAACCGCGGCCTTAATTAAGCGTAAACTTTTTCCCGTAGGAGCAAGATGTGTGTGTGTGTGTGTACGTGAGAGTAGTGGAAGGTCGCGGAAAGCGGCAGCGATTTTTTTTTCAAACGGTTAATGCGCGCTTGACTTGGTCCTCGGAAAATTTCATGCTGAGGGAGCGACGAAGGAATGTCCTTCTACATCTTTCTTTTTTTTCTTTCTCTTTTTTTTCTGTACTCTTGGCGAAAGCGAGCGAACACTTTGTAGCCAGACGATGAGATGCGGGTCTCGCGACGTATATATATATATGGATATATTTCTTTTCGCTCGTTCTATGCTGTGTTTTGAGTCTTTCGCAGGCGTGTGGACTGTTACTCTTTTCAACGATAAACTCAATTGGTTTTGAGATGCTTTTCCACGGCTCGCTTTGATTATTGTAATAATAACTTTTGTGAGTCAATTGGCTATTTGAGCAGTCATTTTTTCGGTTTACTAGCGCAGCTAAATGATGAATCCATAGTGAATCCATTATGTAAATATATTATGAACCCGTATTGTACCATATGTAAACACGATTTAATTAATGTGCGCTCGTGCTTCCATTTGAAAAGTTATATCAAAGAAGAATTATATCAAGTATAATATTATACACGAAAAGTATAATGTTCGATTATATTTAATATCTGTAATGTACATTGCAACTCCATCTGCTTTGTTTATTTCACTTTCATTATAATACAATTTGTATCCACACAGTTGAAATAATCCACCTTGTCAGGGTCTCCACGTTTCCGAACGCACGATAATACTTGACTTTTTCCTTAGTCTATTTACAAATAATTCAAGCTTGTCGTGGTTGACATTTAAACTTCTCACGTTCACGTATAAGATGATAAACTTATGATTCTACAAGTTAACATTCAGGATTGTAATATCACTGCACTCAATTTCATTTGGTATACTGATCAGGTAATAATATTACTTATTTCATTATCATTATTAAAATCGTTATTGTTAATTTATTATCAATTTATTTGTTTAGTTGTTACACTTGTTTTTCTTTTGATTGGCACTTACGTTATTCTGTATTTATGTGTGTTATCTGCGTTGGTTTCGTGCTGTACTTTCGTGGATGTTTCAGAGGGCATCTTTGTTTTTGATTGCGTAAAAGCCGATCAATTATTGTAGCCGATGTAATGAACACTGCCTTGCCAAGATGTCTTGGTATAGTAGGTAAAATGGCATAATCGGTATTATCTATAAACTTCTTGATTTTAGTTTTTAAAATTTTACATGCTTGGATATCTGCTGTTATATGTTTTACATCATACTTTGTTACATATTTTTCGTTTGTAAATGATCAATTTATACATTTATACTCATTATCAGGGCTGCAGTCTATAGTTTTATGTATCCCTGCACATTTTAGACATATATTTTGGTTTTTGCATTTTGTGCTACTATGACCCGACCATCCATAGTTTGAACAAGATGTTGCATTTATTATCTCGAAAACTTTGCAATACTGGTATGTCACAAATATTCTGTTTTCGATCTCTCTTATATATATATGGGATATTTTAGGTGAAATCAGCAGCTCAAAATTTTAAAATTGCTCAAAATTTGTAGAAACTTAGTTTTTTATAAAAAAAAAACATGTTCCTAAATTTTTAGAGCAATATTTCAATAATTACAAAAGTTATTGTACATCAAAAATTGTTATTTTTTGCAATTTTTGGTGAAAACTCAACTTTTGACATTTTTTTACTCAAAATCCTGAAACTTTTCGTATAGAATATTGATTGGGAAAAAGTTTGCATTTTTTCTGTAGAATCTGCCAGTATTTATTTTATGACCCTTTTTGAAAGTCTCTGATTGGCTGCTTTTTAGTATACTTTCATCAAAGGATATTAAGACTACGGCTAAAAATTTTTTGTTCAACAAATTTTTTTCTGATTCTGTATTGTACAATCCATAACATAAGCCCTGAACCAAGATTGGCCACGTCTTCAGAAAAGAGCTACGAATTTTTAAAAATAGTGAAAAACCCTGTTTTTGATATGACTAGCAGAGTCAAATTTACTTATTACTGACTTTCATGTGTTTATTCCACAGAATTTTGTTTTTATGCTGCTTCTTTAATAGAGTATGATTATATTTTACACCACAGCTGTAAAATATTCATAAAAACTATTCATTGCATTAATAATATCAAACTATTGCAGGTAGCAGTATCAAATTCTATGACTCCAAAATCATATAAACTCACAAACCCTTTTAGTGATCGTTATCTATTATTAGTATCATTAGATAGAATTGCAATTGAAAAACAAGATAGTATACCAAATAATGCCATCAGTTATAATTAATTAAAAAATAAAGCTAAGCTAATGAATGGGAACAATATATTGTCAATAAAGGATCCAAACTATGCTGTTGATGCGCTAATAAGCAACATTAAAGAATGTCTAAACAATGCTACTGTTAACACAACTCGTCAAAAATCTAACAGGATTACCACTGTGATTGTAAGATCCTGTAACAAAAAGGAAATGTTATATACTTTATGGAAAATAAATCCAAACTGTACAGAACTAAAGAACGAATACAAAAATTATACTAAAGTATTAGATAAAGTTATAAAAGATGCCAAATTCAAATTTGAAAAAACAGGGTACAAGCAAGTAGTCGAAATCCTAAAAAAATGTGGAAAATAATTAGTAGTAAATTAGGGGAAAAAAGAAATCCAAAGAAACGATTAACTATATATATGAAAATAACAAAAATAGAACAAAAAGTAGACATTGCCAATCATTTTAATAAGTATATTTCTGCGAAATTGGCATCAATCTCAGTAGAAACATTCAGCAGCCGAATAATAGCTCCATAAAATCTATAGAAAGAAATCATAAAAAAATCTTCATTTGCCCAACAAGTACTGTTGAAATATCTGAAATAATTAAGAACCTGAAAAATAAATCAGGAGGAGTAGATAATATTAGTGCAAAAACGCTCAAAACGATTGTTTCTTATATAGTCACACCACTTCAACATATTTTTAATTCGTCAATTGAAGAGGCTGTATGACCTAACGCTCTAAAAAATGCTGAAGTGGTACTTATACACAAAGCCGGAGATAAATCTGTAATCTCTAATTATAGACCTATATCACTCATCTCTAATATACCAAAAATTTATGAAAAAATAATACACAACAGCTGCTTTACTATTTTCTAAAACAATGTAATATAATACCAGATGCCCAATATGGATTTGTAAAAGGTAAATGAACAACTGACGCGCTAAATAGGATTACAGACATTACATATATACCAACTTAAATAAAAGTATACCACTAATAGTCACATTTTTAAACCTAGCAAAAGCCTTTGATACAGTTAACCATAAGTTATTACTAGAAAACCTTGAAAGATATGGAATAAGAGGCAAAACGTTAGAACTCCCTAGTCGACTGAAATGGCCATAAAATGGGAGAAAAATGGTAGAAAAATCGTTTCATAATGGGAGAAAAATAGGCGATTTCTACTAGGGCTGTTAACTAGTTATTTCTTTAACAGAAACCAAAGAGGTAAGATACTAAATCAAAAAAATACTGAAAAAGAAATTGAAACGGGAGTTCCATGAGGGACTGTCCTAGGACCATTACTGTTTATTCTGTACGGAAATGATTTACTACTAAATATGCGAAGAAACACTATTCTGTCCTATGCTGATAAATTTTTAGAGAATATAGTGAACTGGTTAACCATAAATAAACTATCCTTGAATACAAATTAAACTGTGTATATGACTTTAGGCAACTATACCGATAGTGTACCAAACAAAATTGAAATAAATATACACAAGCAAAAAATAAAGAGAGTGACAAGTCACAAATACTTATGATTAATTTTTTATTAGAATATGAAATGGAATAAGCATATTGAATATATTATAAATAAAACAAAATATTTAATTTACATTTTTGCAAAAATCAAAAAGTATATGGATACAAAAACATTAATGACAATATGCTATGCTCTTTTCCATAGTTTAATAAATTATGGAATAATCGCCTGGGGCGGGGCAAACAAAAATAACATAGCACTTATATAAAAAATACAAACAAGAATCTTGAAATTGATAAGTAAAAACCGTTATCTCGCATATTATCCCTTAAATGTGAATCAAATTTTTACACTCGAGGTTCTAATGCTTCACTACGAGGAGTTAGCAGAAATTTACAAAAAAAAGTAATTCCAGGACTAGAAATAAGAGTATAGAATTACCAAAAACAAATAAAGCTGTTAGTAATAAAAATAGTTATATGGTAGCTTTAAAAATATTTAATACTCTATACCTAAAAAACTGAAGAATCTGTATAGTAAAAAAGATAAGGCTAAAAATTTAAAGAAGAAATTAAAAATGTTTATAATTAAAACTGGATAAAGTAAAATTATATTTCACGAGCAGATACGTTTTATTGCACAAATTTTATAAATATAATATTAGTATGTAAGTTATTTATGTAAGTTGTTCCTCCAATCTATGTACAGGTAGCTACGCCTACCTTAGTGGAATTACACATGTAATTAAACTGAATAAATAAATATTTTAATTTGATCAGAAATAATTTCAAACAATTAATAAAATATAATTAAAATATAATCGAAGAGCATATTTTAAATTAATTTTTCAGAATTTTAATCAATCCACCATCTATATTTATGGCTTCCCCGCGAATAACCATATAACTGCATTTTTTATGATTTCGATAAAATCGAGTTTTTATTTTTGCATCGGAGTTTGAAATAAAGACAAATGAGATTAAATGCAGCACTGTATATATGATTCCATATCTAAATGATATATTTTTACCACAGATACTGAACCAATTAGTGATCGCATCTTAAAAATTGACTGTCACATATATGGTTATTTCAAGAAATACCAGATATATAAATTATTATATATTTTAACTTTCAATCAATTAGGATTAATATAATAAACATTTATACAATTTTTCCCACTCAAAAATTGCAAATTAATTCTGCTACAATTTATACGTAACCAGAAAATTTAAAAAAAATGCTTACAGATTACTCCTACATTTACGAGCTACTGTTGCGAAAAAGTATTCCCTATTTAAAAAAACCTTCGTTAAGGTAACTTTCATGCTTCGACACCACACGCCATATGAACTTTATTTCTACGCACACTTCTCGTACGCCCTCTCATCATACTGCGAAGGTAAAAAAAGAAAAAATTAGATTTTCAAATTTTAAAGGCTCAGCGTTCCCTCGGTGCTCCAATTACATGCGTTAGCGCAACAAAACAATGGAACGCGGAGTATAGTAGCAGTATACGTATATGATGCGAGCGTCTACCATTTACTGTTTCCCGTCGACGAGCTTACGCGGCGAAGCAATTAAAAGTCCCATTTCTCTGAGCTCACACACATACTCATACGACCCTCTAATTCCCTACGCGCACGCGTCTGAATCTTTTGATTTAGCTCTAATTTCCTTCCAACTTTCTCTCCTTTTTCTACATCGAGATTCAAGCACCTTCTTTTCCTGCCGCCACCTTTCAGCGTCCCGTAATTTCCGATTAACGGCTTTCGCGAAATAAAACGACAGGGGAGAGGACTACGGTTGCTCGTATGTAACTACTTCAACCACCCCGTGGGCTGTATAATTGCACGCGTGTACGAGCTGCGCGCAGATTTTCTCGTTATCGCGGAACTTTGGCGGCTGATGCTCAGGCTTTTAAAACCGTGAATGCGCGCGTATGTGTCCGGGAAAATTTTTTTTTCGCAACGTGTGAAGGTAAGACGAGATACGAACAACATTTGATTTTTTAACAGACGTAGAAGGTTGGGTTTTAATGTATATACATATATATAACTGAGCTTGAAGTTGTGTATTAACACACATACAATTGTTTAAACGTAAGGTATCAATGTAATGTGGCGGTATCAAATCAATAATATTATCAATGTCGTTACAATGAGGCTTGGAGAAAACACCGATCGTGCTTTCTATTTATTTTATGTTAATTAAGAGAAAAGAAAATTAAGAGACAAAATTTGCTACTATATGCATTGCACGTAAAGTGCGATTAAATGTAAATTAAAAAATAAACTAACATTATAAATAATAATAAATTACTACAATAAATAATGTTAAAAATATATTTATGTTTAACAAAATGTAATATAATACATTTTTCCTATATACCAATCCAATTCCTATATCCAATATCAAGACGATACTTTTAAAATCGAGGCCAGGATGAAATAACATTTTTCGAGATTTTTTAAAAGTAATGCCAAGATGTCTAAAAGTCCACGAAAAAGACGCGCAACGTCGCGGCAAACGAGAGAATACTAAGAAGGCACATGGAAGACGAGGAGTCAGTCGGACGAAGGACCAACGACGCCATCAGCCTGCTACTGGCTTAACACGTAGACTGTCTGCCACGTAGAGAGAGAGAGAGAGTGTGTGTGTAGAGGGAGAGAGCAATCTCTCTTTCTCCTTTTTACTTTCATACGCATCAAATAATAAAATACACATACAGATCCATCATCTATAGTTCTAATTATTATTTATTGTTCACCTAACGTCTTACTAGTTAAAACTAAAACTAACAGACAAAACGAGCATGACACTTCTGTTGCTTTCGATTTTAGTTAAGGGGGTCTTACATCTATCCCATTTTCTTCAAAAAATGACCTGAAAAAACAATTTAAAATATTAATACATATAAAATACATAAAAATATTA
>JAWWEQ010048945.1:4553-14650 GCA_035583055.1 Torymus tubicola
GAAAAGAAACGCAGCGCCCGAAGACATGAGAATCTGCCTGTACCAACGGCCAAGTGGCAGCGGAAATATTCAAAGAAGACGGAAGAACACGCCGAACCGCAGCTAGTGACTGCGGTCAACATCATCGCGCCTTAGAGGAGCCGAGAGCACAGAAAAGTCTACGCGGCCATCGGCAGAAATTCGGAAGAAGAAAAATTATAAGGCTCTCACGAGTAGAGGCCGTGCCGAATGAAACGAATGGTAATGACAAACATGGCCTAGTAATGGAATACTATTCCACAATCAGAAGTAGTCCGCACAGACGCGAATCACATAATATTGACTGAGCTCACGACGATCGTAGTCCATGTGGTCAAGACTATCCACTCATTAAACCGTCGTTCACACAAGCAGTACTGCCGAAATGACATCAGGAAAAGAAACGCAGCGCCCGAAGACATGAGAATCTGCCTGTACCAACGGCCAAGTGGCAGCGGAAATATTCAAAGAAAACGGAAGAACGGCAGAAATTCGAAAGAAGAAAAATTATAAGGCTCTCCCGAGTAGAGGTCGTGCCGAATGAAACGAATGGTAATGACAAACATGGCCTAGTAATAGAATATTATGCCACAATCAGAAGTAGTCCGTACAGAGACGAATCACACTCAATAACATCACAATTAAATCAATAATATTAATCGTGAATCTTAAGATCAGCAGCATCATTTTACTTATCTGCGTGACTACATACATACACAAACTCAAACTAAACGCCGAACCGCAGCTAGTGACTGCGATCAACATCATCGCGCCTTAGAGGAGCCGAGAGCAAAAAAGAAGTCTACGTGGCCATCGGCAGAAATTCGGAAGAAGAAAAATTATAAGGCTCTCTCGAATAGAGGTCGTGCCGAATGAAACGAATGGTAATGGAAAACATGGCCTAGTAATGGAATACTATTCCACAATCAGAAGTAGTCCGTACAGACGCGAATCACATAATATTGACTGCGCGTTTTTACCATTCGCGCACGAGTGTTAATGCAAAATATTGGTTAAATGGAATCTCATATGATGAAGCTTTTTCGAAAATGGGACATGAAGAGTGGAGATCGTGCTGTTGCATTCTTTGAACAGTTAATTCGATGTAATATTCTCGATAAATTTTTTGTGTGCAGTATAAACGCAAAAATGTTGCGTAGAAATCTGATGTTGATATTATGAAAAATTGAGAATAATAATTAATGAATTAAGTCAAAAATATATCAGAGAACAAGGCAAAGGTCAACACGTTTCGTCCCAGGCCGGTCTTCAGGACTCATCAGCAAGGCTTATTTGACTCGGGGAGCGACATCGTCACCAGCTCCACCGAGAGACCGGCCCTGCCTTGAACGCAAGTATGTGACCGAGCTCTGTAGGATGAACAAAAATTAACCGATACTTACTTACATTTGGCAGTTTCGACGCGCGGCGGTATGAACGACTGGACAGAAAATGGATGAAGCGTGGACAACTAGCTGCTGCTGTATGAATCGAATGGTCACTCGTCCAGCTCTTATATCCGCTATATCTGCTAGACGCTGTGCAATGAAACTGGAGTGGGAGAAGATGAAACCCACGCTTTCTCTTGCTTGGCATATGCCTGCGTTGGGCGCCTTTGCTGGGTCGACATACTTGCATTGATGAACTTTCCCTTAATGTTGCTAAAATGAAAAAGGACGAAAATATAGGCACACCGCCGTTGTCGTGCATCTCACTTGAACTGATGCGCAGATAAATAAGGTAGTAATAAAATGCGAATAAATAGACAACCAAAATAATAAACAAAAATGAGTATATGGCAATTAAAAAGAAATGAGCGAATAAATGAAGAACAAATGAATTCGAGCGCTCAAAGCAGAAATAATTCAGGCTGCGCAGGGCTTTCCCAAGCCATAAATATATGTTTCGCACAGTCCATGAATTATGATGGATTAGACTTAAATAAATGTTTGTAGAGGAGGTCCTTCTGTACTTAACCTATGCTGCACGTAGGTAGAACCTTATACATCTGCGCTGCTCGGTTTCACCTGCGCGGACCGTTCCAACAGTGCAGTCCCTTCCCGTTCTTACCAAAACTGAAAAGAAATTTCGTAGTTTTGTTATGTCCGGACTTTACCGTCGTATCTGTATACCTTTTTCTTTTATTATGTATCTCTACCTAAGAGCCGTTTACACACGGAGAAAAACTTTTGAATAAAAATTACTATAGTTTATTGGAACCGGGGGACAAACTTGCACTGTCAAAAAATTTACTATAGTTTCTAGCAAAAATTGCTAGAAATTATAGTAAATTTTTTGACAGTGCGAATCTCCCCCGGTTACAATAAACTATAGTAATTTTTATTCAAATGTTTCTCTCCGTGCAGGCTTCGGAAGCACCCACTGGTCTAATCCGTCTATGATCTCGGTTGCTTAAGGATAAGGGATAATGCAGCGGAAAAACCTTTTCAATTTTATATTTATAGTTTTAACGACGCGGTATTAAACTCCTATATATATGGTACATATTCACGATTTATATGTACTGCTCAAGTCCTTTGATGTAACGCTTAAGCAATAACATTTATATACGGAGAGAAATTCTCTCGTAAATTTTACAAGATACCATTGTAATGTTCTCAGACTACTCGTCTGACAAATTTTACTATGTACTATTGTAATTTTTTGCCGGCACTTTACGAATTTTTCTAAGAAACCTACGAATTTTTCTAAAAAATTCTTGTAAAAGTGCCAATATGGGCATTCGGTGAGAGAATTACAATAGTACCTTGTAAAATTTACTGGAGAATTTCTTTCCGTGTATTTATACTTTTGTTGCATTCATTGGTGGACAGAGACAAGCTTTTCGGAATATTTCTTAAATCTTAATTATATTCCTAAATAAGTATTTGTCCCTAAATAAATAATAAATAAATATTTTTCAAATGTAATATCCATAATGTTTCGTGTACCGACAGCTTACAATCAAGTAAAATACACAACTAACGAAATTGCTATTTGTTTACAGCTGGCTTTAGATGCAACGATTGCGTCACAAACCTCGCGCCTCTAAATCTTGGAACGACACCCTACCGTTCCTTCGAATAAAACCGAAATCGATCAGTTTCTCTCTCTCTTTTTTACCTCCATCCCAGTCCTAAACAAATTGCAATAAGAGCAGCTCTGTAGATCTCTAGCAGTATCACGAATGTTCTAACTAATTCATTCGGCATTGGGGAGTTTTAGCTGGAAAGAGAAGAGAAAGATTTCTGCAAATAATACATTTCCGGTTTGATTTCTCCGTCGCGCCCCCAGGGGATGATGAAAACGAGGAAAAGAGAAAGAAGAGGAGGGGGGTCAATCAAACGCCTGGAAAACAACGAACTGACTGGCCTCGGAGACGTCCCTGTAAATGTTGGTCACACAGTATATAGATTATTTAGTCTCGAAGTTACTCCAGGTGCGAATTGGCCGAGGTGATTTTCGTAAAGATTATACAACGGAAGCGTGAATAAAAACGAAAAATGTCTGAATTCTCCAAAAATGGGCCGCTTACAAAAAAAAAGTTAATGACGAAGCCTTAAAATTAATATTTTTGTTCTAATAAGTTACATTTAACTTAAATAATATATTTTATATAAAGTTTGAGCTTAAGTACTCATAAGTACTTTTAAATGAGTACTTCAAATTATAACTTTAAGTTAACGGAGGTTACTTTTTTTTGGAGTGGAAAATATATAATTATCAATACTTACAAAATGGTGTAGAAAATAAATAGGTATAAGTAAGACACTTTTTTTTATTGAAGTAATAATAAAAACATTTTTGAGTAAAAGTAAAATCTTATATTAATAAGATTTAAGAATGACGTATAAAAATATTTTTGTAACTTTGCTCGCGGAAACTACCGGAGTTACGTTTTTTCATGTTTCACAATTTTTGATTAATAAATAGGATATTAAATTAATTATATTATCGTTGCCTTTATTATATGGAAGTATAAAGTACCTGAAAAAAAATTTTTGAGCCCTCTTACATATCATTGTATTGGCAAATTTTAGCAAAGAACGTAATCTGCCGATTTTTGGAGAATTCAACAGTAAATTTTTCACAAGAAGAGTAAAGCGATAAAACCATCAAATCTTCAATAAATTTAAAGACACATACGCGTACACCCAAATCCACTCACTCTTTTATCGACTATTCAATTTATTTGTCAGTATAAGGTAGCGATAAAAATAACTATCGACATTCGCTACACCAGTCGAATCCAGAATCATTTCTATTTAAATTCTCAAAGCTCCACAATCTCGAGGAGCTCACATGTCATCTATTTCCCGAGAAATACGCCTTCTCATAACCTACCTTTCATAGATACAATTTAGACTCTCAGAGGGAGTACACGCGTACGCCCGCCTGTACTCCTTTTAAACAAGATTAAAGGGTTAAAGGCCAGATTTCTCTCTCTCTCCCTCTCTGAGCCCCTTCTATTTGCTTTTCCCTGTATATATACACGACTCGTCCCTTTTACTCGATCGCGTGTATATATATATACGCGCGCGCGCTTACGCGTTTACGTCAACGACTCTCCGCGCCCTTCAATCTTCGTCTTTTAATTAAATTTCGTTAACGCACTTCCCAGCGCGAGGCGAGAACTTGAATGAGGAGCAACGAGAGACAGCTTAACGACCTAATGTAGCGAAACGCGCGCCGGTGGTGACAGCGTTGGAGAGAGAGGGGGAAGTAAGAGAGAAGGCACATGTCGTTCGGCTCTTCACCATCCCACTCACCCCCCTGAGGAATGAAATTTAATCGAGGGATGCGCGCGAGTAATCGCTTGTACGACGTGCCTCTCGCCATTATCTCGTGCCCACGCCCTCGCGATTGCGTTATTTCAGTGACTCTCATCCCCGTTGATGAGGGCCTCTAGATGTCACTGGTTGGGAAATATGTAGAAACGAAGGTGTTTGTTCAAGAATATAACGATTTTCGTATTGTTGATCGAAATATACACGATCTAATACTAAATTTCAGCCCACACTAAATATTTTTATACGCAATTCTTGAAAATTAATCAATGCGAGTTACTTGATAATTTCTTTGACTTTGTTTTTCATTGTCCATTCTGAACTCGGTTTCGCGGGTATTTTATTAAATAAAATCTGACCATTAGAGTCTGATAAAATAAGACCAATAGTTTCACTAGAACAATATCAACTTAAATGGCCTAATTGCACTGTCTTGTACTGTCCTGTCGAATCTCTATCTCTTTCTTTTACTCAATCTCTTCCTTTGGAAAGTACCTTCGATGCTCACGCGTTGCAGCCTTCTGCTCTCGTGAAATTTTCACGAATTTTCGTTGTATAAGAAGAAAGTGCTCAGCTGATGGTTCTGCTACCGGCGATCAATATCGCGAAGACGTAAATTACAGAGAATTGCCGTAATCCACTTTCCTTTGACTCAACATTTTTATCGATTCGTATGACTACTACACGATAGCGAGAATCAGGATGCGTCAAAAGCCGAGTTAAACGTGAAAATTGCGCTGGGACTCTGTTGAGAGGAGAAAAGTCAGGATGAAATTGATTAGCCATCGTAATAAAATACGACGTAACGTCAAGTGTATGATAACTATCCAATATTTGGTACTTGTCTAGTTCGAGCAGGCAGTGTCGCACACAGGCGCAGATTATCGTAATAATTGTATTGGCGAATTTCCGGGAAAAGGGAGAACGAGTCAAACTAGGCTAATTGGACGTTGTTTTGTACCACTCGTTAGATCAATCGAAATCATCGACTCGCCAAAGTTTCCTATATACTGTTTGATTTTCTGAATCAGTTTTTCCGAACTGTAAATAAAGTTACATCTGCGTCGTTACTAAACGAACAACATCATTTGATTTTCTCATTTTCAACAAAGCAAATCTTAATTTCACTCACAAATAAAACTTTGATTTATCTCGGTAAAAAGAAAATTAGCCAGACCTAACACCAAACTTCACAAAACGAACCTGTAGCACTCCTATAAGTGTTCCCGCCTGACAGTTCATAACTCGTAACTAAATTTATTAGACTATCACTCGCTCTCTCTCTATCTCTCTCTAGCGAACGCATATGGCACTCGGTTAATTAGTTACCATTAGACGAGCGTTGCGTAATGAAATTTACAGAAGAACACGTGTGTCTGTCAAAGGCAAGAGATGACGGCGACCGCCCTCCCGTCACCGCACGACTTCGATGTTCATGGTTGTCACTCAGAACATGTGTATGTGTATATTACTATAGACACATCTCGAATTTGATGTGTCGAGGGCGTATCGGGCCTCAGGATGTAATGCACGTCGGACACTGGTAAGAGATATATATGCGTTGCATTAGTATACGGTATCCTCGTTGCGCTGTCGGATGAGTTAGTTGACTTCGTGGAAATTCTACGGAGCTTGTTGATATGGTTATTCCTGTTTTTCCAATTGGAAAAAAGTCTTTTATTACCTTGGTAAAGAATTAACGATGGTTTTTATATAGTCATATGTGTTAATTAAATGGAAGTATTCTTAGCAAAATTAATATATCTAAGAGAATAAAGATAGAGCTACGTATAAAATAAGCTATAATAGATAAAAATAGGTTGATCGATTATAGACAAATGGTTGTTAAATATTAAAGATAAGAATATTACTCCGAAAGGAAATAATTATTCTCATATGTATTAACTAAATAATGTATATCTATAAAAAAGAAATCCGATGAATTAGTACACTCCATCTGTACACGCAAATATATCACAATCGAATATTACGGCTATATGCGTAGAAATATCAGTAAAGCAGTCTCTACCTCCATCTATGGGCCAACCAGTTAATCGCAGTGCGCGCTAACGTCGCCTGTGCTACGGCAACGGTCTTTGCTCCCACTCGTATTCCGTCAATGCGCCCGAGCACAGGCTACGCCTCGTACACCTGTGCACGCATTTATATACCGTAAGTATACCGCTAACAACTGACCGATAAAAAAGCCAAAGCTCTCTCTCTCTCTCTCTCTCCTCTCTTTCCCACTGGACGACGAGTTTTTCCTGCCACACATGGTTCGCGGAAGGAAATGAAATAAAGAGTGAAAGAAAGAGAGAAAAGGGGATCGGAAGCGCGCAAGGCGAATGGCGGATAAAAGGCAGCGTGTTATTTCGGTCACTGATTCGAGTGGCTTCTTGCAATTTTCTTCCTGTACGAGCAGGAAACTCAAGCGGGGGCGCGGAGAGGGAGAAGGAAGGAAGAGAGACGAAGCACAACAAAAAGAAAGTCGTAGAAAGAGCGCATGTGTGTGTGTGTATATATACAGAGGGACGCGCAGAAGCAAGCCTATAAGACGGTTTGCGAGACGAGAAAAAGCTTGGGAGGAAAAGGAGAAACGAAGGAAGAGGAAGGAAAGAAAGGGAAAGAGAGAGAGATTGATAGGTTAATTTTGCCAGACGTATAAAAAAGGATTTGGCGATTGGAGCGAGCCAGTGTAGTAGTCGGACGCGCCGGACTACTCTGGAGTTAATGAATCAGCTAGGTGGTGGCTATTTTTCTGAACAATTACGCGACGACTTGTACTAATTAAAATGTGCAAAGAAGCATGTTGAACTGTCTGTTTCTTCTGTTGGAAATGTCATGAACAGGAGTACCGTATATTGGAGGCTGGTAAACACGTTAATGGACGGTATATTTCTTTGAGATGCTCGTTTTCTTTTTAAATAATAATATATTCGATTCGAGGAAGAATGATCTTAAAAATTTTAAAAAGATTATCTGTATATACAGCTGTGTAGTTTATGCAAAGACGAAGATAGATAAAAATTTCAACAGCGAACTTTGTTATAAATTATATCAACATTTCACTCTATAATTGAATTGTTTACAAAGACGTCAATTTCTTTGTGGGAATATACGAGTCAACGCAAGTTATATATAAGAGGGACAACATTTTTATTCGAACGATATAGGACAAGAGAAACGGGAGGGAAAAAGGTGAAATGAACGCAAAAAGCGAAGATACCAATGGACGTAAATAAAAAAAAAGTGGAAAAAGAAGAAAGCAAGCCATATAGAGATAGAGAAAGAGAGACAGAATTAGAAAAGGAAGCAGGAAAAAGAATAGAAAGGAAAAAGGAAGTAGAGATCAAAAGGCTGCCGTATACTGTGCATCCTGCGCGGAAAAGACGGAAAAATAAACTATCACAATGTAATTCAACTCGGATCAATGCCGCGTATATAACGTATGAACGCGCTCGCGTAGAAAGAGATCGGTAGAAAGAGAGAGAGAGAGAAGGAGGGACTTTGGGCTTTTTCTCCAACCCCCGGGAGTTAGACGCATTTCCGATCCAACTCCAAAGTGGCGGTAGGCGAAAAAGTTTTACGCCTGCGCGTTATATATAGCTTTGCGCGCACTGCATCAGTCGG
This sequence comes from Torymus tubicola, assembly GCA_035583055.1. Lineage (NCBI taxonomy): Eukaryota > Metazoa > Arthropoda > Insecta > Hymenoptera > Torymidae > Torymus > Torymus tubicola. The sequence goes on from JAWWEQ010048945.1 coordinate 12,989, forward strand.
CAAAATAAAGAAAGCACACGCGCGCGTGTACCGCGAAAAGGAGCGTTTGCAAAACACTGACGGTACGCTGAGCTATTAAAAAAAAAGAAAGAAAAAAGAAAAAATGAGAAAGAGAAAGAGCGCGGAAAGGGAAGCGCACGCGGGCGTTGGGTCAAAGGAAAAGGCAAAAGACCGATAATGGTTGGTGCGGGGTAGAAGGTGAAAGAAAAAGCGTGGCTGAATTTGAAAGCGCTATATATATATATATGAAGGCAGCAAAAGGATATAAACTATTTCTTCGAAAACGAAAATATCGTAGAAATCACGACGGGGAAAAAGGCGAATTAGATTATAATTTAAGTGCACGTCGTTTTATCTGGAAAAGATTTTCAAAAATTAGAATTAAGGGAGGAGGAGGAGGGCCACTATGCTATCCGTTATTCGCAGGCTAGAGCTTTTGGATAACGAAAAATTCTAAGAGAACACTTACAGTGGAAAAGGCCCTCTTTTGTCGGCTTTAAAAGGCTAACTATAAATTCGCGAGGTGCACTTTACATTTCGCGAAAAGGGTACACACACACATCCACACATACACACACCCATATTTCGCATATGAATTGAACAGCCGGCCCGAGGCTATTGGGAGTCGTCGTTCGTTTCATCGCTCGAGTCGTAAATCCTTATCTTTTGGTCGTTAAAGTGCCCGATGATTCGGTTCGGCGTTTCGGATCCTGCCTCAAAAAAAAAAACATCGTTAAAACCCAGGTTAACGCATACCCCTCGTATCAAAGCTGAACGTTAAATTTTGTATATAGAGAGTGATTCTATGTTTTTAGAGTATGCATGTCTGGTAATGTGAGAGACGTGGGCGTATATGTATGTGATTATGTATGTGAAAACGTTGCAAAAATTTATCTCTAAAAGTCACTTTATCTTTTGAAATTTAGATGCCTTCCTACCATAAAACATTTCAGTCGCATGAGTTAAATTTATTCGAATGAGGCTCTCTCTCTCTCTCTCTCCCTCTCGTGCACCGGAACATACCTTTTTACGAGCCCCTTTTAAGATCTGCCATTAACGCGGTCATTTGCAATTTTCAAAATTTATCATTTTTGCTAGGTACAGACTTAATAGTCGCTGTCGAGTATTATATTCGTAAACAGTTATATTTGCAACAACATTGCTGTTGTAAAATTTGCATTAATTATCGTTAATATATAAGCAAGCTTTTGTTATTAAAATATCTGATAATTCATTGTTTCTTCCTATCAAGCTTATATACTATATTTATATGAAAAAATAAAGCGAAAAATTTTGTTTTTACTCGAAACATAAACATAAAAGTCAACATAAAAGAATAAATATAGCAAAATACGAAGCGTTTTTTCCCCCTTCTATGCAAAAGAGACGAAAGTGCTTCTAAACTCTTTTATCTTTTTTTCACTTTTTGTCGTTTACATCTTGCGTATTTATCAAACGTTAAGCTCTCTCTCTCTCTCTCAGCCGCGTGTTTACATTCGGCGCTTGGCGGAAAAAGTCAAACACACTACAATTAAAAAAAAAAAAAAAAAAATGAAAAATAAAGAAAGAGAGGGTGAATCGTCAAACGATTTCGTTAGCGTCTTTTACTCCACGCTTGAATTAATATATGCGCAAACATCGTTCTACGCTAACTATATATAT
>JAWWEQ010048946.1:0-14646 GCA_035583055.1 Torymus tubicola
TATACTGTGTTTACATTTTAAGTTTCCAAATGTACACATTGTATATCTATATATATGGAAGTTTTCTAACAGTGTATAGATTAGGAGAAATGGAAAAAGGTATTTTCCCACACTTATTTAACACACCACAGAACCAGATGTATGTGGGTCCGTTGCCACCATTTGATGTATATTCACTGGTGTATTCGAGTGGTGTCGTCGCAGCTTTTACAACTGCGCAAGCACCACTCGAATTATTCAAATATTGGGACCGAATTATTTAACACTTTAGGGCCCGAGCACTGTACTACGATATTGACTCTGTTTATTACGTTAGTAGAGAAGTCGAAGAAGATTTACCGACGGGGGTAGCTCTAGGAGAATTCATAGATGAACTGGTTAGTCCTGGTGACGGCACATACATAACCTCATTTGCCTCGGAAGGTCCAAAATTTTACGCATACATTTTTCGTATGTAAAGTAAAAGGCATAAGAATAAATTATTTTACGAGTCAGCAAATAAATTTTGATAGCATTCCGGAAATGATTACATCATCAAGTAATAAGATAGTATTATCAAACTTTGTCATTCGACGAACTACATTTTATGAAGTGGTAACTCAAAACGAAATAAAGACATGTAAGCCCGTGTACGGTAAGACAAGATTTGTAGAGTTAAACAAAAGTTATCCGTATGAGTATATTGACACACCGACAATTACTGACACAGCAGTTGGATATCAGTGTCTCGGTAAATGAAAGCGGCGCTAGTGTACCGAGACAAGAACGATGTGATTGGACGGTCGTACGTGTACCGATCTGAGTGGTCGACAACAATAATTTTGTTAACGTTCACAGCATATAACACATGTATTAATGGTGGGAGGTCTGTATTCGACGATTCGATTGGTTGTGATGCAGCAGGCAGACATTCGTGGTGGTGATGCACTGGTGCTTGGGAGAGTGGTCGCGACTCACATCCGATATCCGACAGTCTATTTTTCGCAGCCAACAACCGCTTTTAGCTGGTCATCCATAACGAGACGACTAAAAATTTGAAAGAATTTTAAGGTAAACAACTTATTATTAAAAATACTTTCTATTCTTTTTTTTAGATTTAATATTATCTCTTGATAAACTTTGATGGCTTCAGATGGATCTTTCAGAGTTGAACGCAATAGCTCGTGAAAGCTACCTCCCAGCTAAAAAAAATTACGGATCTGACCAAGGGACAGCGCTACATGATCACAAATTTGAGGATGCGGCGACCAAATATGGACAGAAAATCGTGGCTGAATTAGATAGTGAATACGATGAATTCCTGCCAAAAAGAGTTTCGAAAGCTCTTGTTCATAATGAAAAACGGTTTGTCGACCTACAAGACGCTGCGAACAAATATGAACTATTTATGATTTGCAACGGAGGTTCGAGCGTCGAATTTACCGAAAGTGAATTTTTTAGATATTTGCTTATTGTAAATTAGATTTGTAAAAAAAATAAGATGTATATAATTTATGAACCGTAAATAAATTCATTTTGAAAAATTAATAGAATGCATTGCCTTTCATCTTCCTTGAGTGATAATAAAAAGAAATCCTGACAATTAGCTGACTACTGAGATTTGTAGAAATTTATTCAGAAACTTCTAGAAACCTAAATATGAATAAATTATTTTACGAGTCTGTTCTCGCGAGAGAGAGAGAGAGAGAGACATGACAATACCACGAAATAAACTAATTAAACGCTACACTACCACGATTCCTACTATATTACTCACGAGAGGGAAGACTAGTCCGCGAAACAAGTTGATTGGACGCGCCATAAACGGGAAGCCCCTTCCTCCCCCCGGAATTGTGAGCACTAAGGGAGGGGCGAAGGGACTGATATGGATACTTTGAGAAAAGTTAATCATTAGTACAAATTATGAACGGGCGTTGGAAACATCCGTGGACTTGTACCTTAAACGGACCAACCGGTTGTGGCAAGACAGTATTTGTAAAAAAATTCATAAAATATATTGACCAATTGAGCGATATTCGATTCGAACGCATTATTCTTTACTACAGTGAGTGGCAATCAGGATATAGAGATCTTGGCAAAGATATTGAATTTCGCGAAGGTCTAACGCAAAGCAGTGATTGGTTGAACGATCCAAGACCTAAATTGATTATCATCGATGATCTCATGCGCGAATCTTCCTCTGGAGGAGCTATAATCAATCTTTTTACTAAGGGCAGTCACCACAACAACTTGAGCGTTATTTTTATCACCCAAAATATTTTTCATTAAGGTAAAGGACAACGGGATATATCTTTGAATGCTCACTACATTGTGATATCTCGAAATTTACGCGATAGTGCAGAAATACGTCACCTAGCTAGACAAGTATACCCTGAAAATCCTCGATTTTTGGAAGAAGCCTACTGGGACGCAACTTCACAACCTTACGGATACCTTTTGCTTGATCTGGAGCAAGACACACCCGAGATCTGTCGCTTCCGTATGAGTATTTTCACAGAAGACGAGTTTACTTATGAAAGCTAGCAGCTCCAGATTTCACTTTACAACAATAAACAAACATTATTGTACAACACGGTGGATTTTTACCAGTCTTATTGGCACCTCTGGTCGGAACATTTTTGGCTGATTTACTGAAAAGAAGGTGAAATGGAGCACGCGAGAAAGATGGTTCTTTTACCTCAAACAATCGTCGAACGCTTGCAGAGTGCCATAGCTCAAGATAGAATAAAGTCTGTACAAACCCCGGGTTCTATTACCAGTAGACTCGACGCTGATATGAGCCAGATACTAAACTCACCGAACTGCAAAGACGATCATAAGAAATGGACTCTCTACCGTCAAGTTTTACAAAGATATCTACATTATAAAGAATCTGAAATGGGTGTGAGAAAAGACGAAAGTAAAAGGAAAGCCGAAAGAAACGACGATGACGAAGAAAGTGAGAAAAGTGAAAACATTTCTGAGCATACAGAGAGGGATATATATATTTTAAATAGGGTACCCCAAAAATATAAACAAAAAGCTGATCATCTCGTGCAGCGTTTGCGAAGTAGTGGTAAAGTTGCTTGGGATAAAGATGGTGCTGTAACAATAGATGGCGTTGTCGCGTCAGAAGCTAATATTATTGACTTGGTGAATGACGGCATGAGAGACAGAAAGAGAAGTGCGCCCGATGGTCACCTTCAATTTGCAGTTGCTCTTCGCGACTTAGACATACCACGAGAGCTTATAGGTAATAAACGTCTTTTGCGAGAAATCACGACTGTTTCAGCTGAAGATCTTGCATTCGAAAAAAGATCTGGTTATCGCACAGCTCAGTCATCATCTTCGGTGCGCAAGACGGAATCAGAAAGTGAAACAAAAACAGAAAAAAAAGGAAAAAAATTTCACCAGGAAAAGACAGTCATGGCTATAGGAAAGACTGATCGTGGCAGAATGAAACATCAAGAAAAAGAAAAAGGAGACAATGGAGATGAAAGTGTCTTGGACAATCTCATTGATTTGCTACCATTTGACATGCATGTAGCTGGATATAAATTTTGCGGTCCAGGTACTAAATTGGCCGAGTGTATTCAACGAGGAGATAGCGGTATCAATCATTTGAACGACGCATGTCGTCAGCATGATCTCGCTTACAAGGATCCCAAATCTAATCGACGAAAAGCTGACAGAATTTTAGCAGAATACGCTTTTTCTCGTATGCTTGCCGGTGAAACACCGCCCGACGAAAGAACAGTTGTAATGATGACAGCGTGTTGTATGGTTAGTAAAATCACGTTTGAGAAGTTTTTTTCCTGCATCAAGAAGATTAATGGAGACCGAAATAAGACAGAAAAGAAGTCAAAGAGTGTTTCAGTGTTGAAATTTAAAAAAAAAGTATGATACCTAAACAAATGAAAGTATACAAAGAACTCTCCAACAATGAGTAAAACATTCGAAAAATATTATTACGATTCGCGTCAGACGTCAGCATACGCTGGTGCTGATAAACTTTTTCAAGCTACACGTAAGAAATACAGTCGTAAAAGTGTTATTGAATGGCTCGAAAGTCAAGACGCGTATAATATGCACAGAGCTGCTAGACATCGGTTTCCAAGACGAAGTTATAATGTGCGCAATTTCGATGATCTGTGGGTAGCTGATTTGATGGATGTGAGACCTATAAAATGTTACAATCTTGAATACAGCTATGTTTTAGTCGTTATCAATGCAGTCAGTAAATATGCCTGGGCGGAACCGATCAAGGATAAGACATCGAGAAACGTCGCTAATGCCTATGAACGTATTTTGTCAAGAAATAAGGGACGAAAACCAGTATGTCTTCAATCTCATAGGGTAAAGAATTTACCGGCGTAAATATGCAAAAAAATTTGGTAAAGCATAGTGTATCATACCAAGTGGCACGCAGTCCGGACTCAAAAGCAGCCATTGTGGAAAGACTTGTAAGAACAATAAAAGAAAGAATATGACGGTATTTTACGCATAAGAACACTCGGTAGTACGGTGATGTCTTACAGAAAATTTTAGAATCTTATAACCATACTAAACATTCAGGTACGAAAATGACACCCGCATCCGTCACTTTGTACAACGCTGTTAGAGTTCGCGAAAATTTACAACGACGATATAACAATCACGTTTCGAAACCCCTTAAATACAATGTTGGCAATTTGGTACATGTCAGTCGTGCGAAGAACGTTTTCGCAAAAGGATATGAGAGTGGTTAGACTTTAGAGATTTTTAAAATTATACGCAGTTCCACGACGCGCTCACCGTCACTTTATAATTTGGAAGATTTAGCAGGAGAGAAAATTGATGGTTTTTTCTACGCTGAGGAATTGTGCAGAGTGCGTAAGAATTTATCTTTAGATGTTTTCGAAATTGATGAAATTTTGAAAAGCAGAGGTAAAGGGTGATCTAAAGAATATTTTGTAAAGTGGAAAGGATACGGTGACAAATTGAATTCCTGGATTAAAACCTATAAATTAATAAAAAATAAAAAATGAAATATGAATTATTTTGCGGAAAATACCACGATACGTTTTATCACCCAGCTACCTCAGCAAATACCTCTTCAAGGATTATGGTCAGTCGCGCTCACGGAGATTCAAATTCGGCTGACGTCTCATCACATGTCTTCCGAGCAAAAAGATAGAATTGTTACGCTTAATCGTATTATATATTAAACTCTAAACGCCAAAACAAAAAATATGACTGACCACTGCAGTATCATTGGTTCGTCCAGGAATTTACAGAGATGTATCTGTTATAGGGACTGAGTTAAATAATTTAAATTGTATAGAGGACAATTTGGAATTCAGTGTTGATTCTGGTCGTTACGTGAAAATCACTAGAGTTCGTGCAGAGACAAGTTATTCGGGATTCAGTCATCAACTTCATTTATCCAAGAAATTGAGAAAATTCTGGTTTTCGAAAGTATGAATAGTATTTTTATGAAAGATGAAGAATCAATAGTGGGTGATAGACCCGCTCATATTTCCAGTGGACTTCTATCGATGCTTATGATTTATAGCGATATTTGCGAACGTTACGTAACAGGTGATGTTCAGTCGTGAAAATCATCAACCAAATCAGTCGACATAATTGGTCATCTTCACTGCGATGTCTTCAATCAAGAGAAACTTTTAATAAACGGTGTTCAGGTAGGTATGCGACTAGTAAGGTCTCGGGATAGTTTTTGTTTAATGAATCCAATGGGTCGTTTTTCTGTTCACATCGAAGAAGCTAAACTTTTAGTTAGACGTATAAAAATTAGTCCAAATATCTTGTTGGCACATGCTCAATCACTTTCAAAGACAACTGCTAAATATCCATTAACGCGAGTGAAAGTTAAAGCTATAACGCTACATAATAGTATACACGGTGAAACATTGGATAACATAATTTTAGGTCAGCTACAGAAAAGAATTATAATTGAATTCGTTAACAATAAAGCTTTCAACGGTGATCACTCGCTTAATCCTTTTAATTTTGAACATTTTGACATTAACTTCTTATGTTTGTATATCGACGGTGTGTAAGTACCCTCGAAACCGATCCAACCTAATTTTGGGGCTGATAAATTATTCGTTCATGCGTATCACACACTTTTTTCTGGAACGGGCGTACATTTTCTAAATGAAGGTAATCAAGTTTCGCGTGAATCGTATCCAAATGGTTTTTGTCTTTTCGCGTTTGACTTAACTCCAGACTTATTGGCAAACAAATACAGTCATTGGAATCTTGTAAAGCACGGTAAATTGTATCGCGTATGCGGAGTATGCCAATATTTCGGAAATTGACACGTCGCGTCAAGCTATCATTGATTTTAGTGGTTGAAATTTGTATATGTTTATGGCCGTGAGACATTCATATATACAATAATTTTGCTTTGTAAAAATCAGTGTTTCAAGCTATGGTTGTCGTTACAAGCTTTATAACGAGCAATTAACCTTATTATTGATATTCAATGCGTTAAAGGTCCTAATCGCGTCTATGTACTAAAAGAGGTTGCTGTTGTTTCTCTCAAGGGTGATTCATGGCCATTGGATGGTGATTTCGCCGAAAAGTGTAGATTTTCTTAACGCTGACGTTAGAAGACAAAATAATTGATTAAGTGAAAATTACCAAGGTCTCGACTATATGGACGGTGCAGTTAGTTTGAGAGTGATTCATCAAATCTTGCAAGAAATAACAAAAAATACCCGAAAAATTGACGTTAAAGGTAATGAAAAGTGATCTATGTTGCATAAAATTATAACAAACGAAATTATTAATTTAGAATACGATGTAAATTGTCCTCCTTCTCATAAATTAACATCAAACTTTTACTGCATTCACTATGCTTCATAATCTTCAAACCATAAACATCGTTGTGCTTTGAACAATGCTTATCGGCTAAAATTAACGTTAATTTGATCGATCTTAATATTGGGCAGTCTCCAAATTTTAAAAAATCTCTCGCGGATAAATTCTTATGCTGTAGGTGTATTCCCAGTCGATCAAATACCACGGAAGTGGATGAAACCGACGGCATTTGTCATTAATGCAGATGATCACCCGAAACCGGATACGCATTGGGTTGCCATCTACATTGATCAATCTTGTAATGGAACGTACTTTGATAGTTTTTGATTACCACCTATTATACCGTCTCACATCAACCAATTGTGTAAAAATTGTAAATCATTTCGTTGGAATGTCATTCGACTCCAGAGTGAATCATCCAATGTATGTGGTCAATAATGATGACAACAGTTTCGTTGGAAACGGTAACTGCTACGTCAGATGTTTATAAAATTGTCGATCTAAAATATCTTTGTTGTAGTATTATACTGTGTAAGCATTTACATAGACACATGTGATATTGTAACCTTTACAATTACCAACACTTAATCGCACCTCGAAACTGTATATTAAGACGGGTTCTTACGTTGTTCTGGACAGTTGTATCTGCACCTCTCAAACCACGGCAATAAGGATTGTGTAGCCTGATCTTTAAACCACTCTAGACAAGTGCTGAATAGAGTCTATCCTCTCAATAAATCGCACACGAAGAAACTTGTCATCAGTTTAGAATACAACAATATGAATGACGAATGTTACAAACCCGTGGTACGTTTAATATCGGATGATTTCGTTAGTATAGCTCTATCTTACAATGGCTGGTAAAACTTTCAAGAAAGTTTTCAAAATATTCTAAACTATTTTCTTGAGCATGATAATAGTTTCAAGGATCAAAATATTTACGGTAAAGGTTAGATTTTAAGATTTACGGAGAACCACCAAGAGAAGTTCATCAAGATAGAAAAGGTTACGAGATCAGATTCAGATATTATGCTTAATTTTTTAATTTTCGAATGTTTATATAACACTGTAAAAACGCACACGAAAGTTACTTAAGACAATATTTTGTCAAAAAGTACTATTATAGATTTATTTTATCAATTAGTTTCACCTTTACATATTGTCACGACCAGCCTAGCAGACATCCACGGATGGACGCAGCCATTTTGACGATATTCGTGAAAACTCAGTTAGTAGAGGAAAGACGCGATTTTTATCTACTCGTTCAGAAATCTTTCGAATCGACACTAATTTTTATTAAGCCGAGACTACGTTAAGAATATTATTGTGTAAAGCTAGAGTGCCCAAAACTGCCGTGATAGTTCGAGGAGTTAGTGTTAGAATTACTGTGACAGGCTCGTATCATCTGTCGTATATAATCCAACTTGAATTCTTGAGGAAATGCTTCGCCTCGCTACTTGTGTTCGCCGCCGCCTGCCTACCAGTGGAACTGACTTGGCTTTGTTGAAAATAAGAATATTCGCCCGTAATCGACGTAAAGGTAAGCGTGCACGTATTTCTACCGCGCCGTGTAATAATAACGCGTAACTGTTTCTCCAGGCTCGTCGTACCTGGAGCGCGGCATCGCTTAGGCGTTCTCATGCGGAGAGAGCGAGCGTAGAGAGAGAGAGAGTCGACCTGGTGTTCGTCGCCGTAGCCAAGGTCATTCTCAAAGTTCAACTTACCGGCAATCTGTAACGGGCAAGTGCGCGCGGCAAGTGCGCAGACGACGCTATTTGTGTAGTCTGCTCCCTCTCTCACGCTCATTCGTGTGTGTGTGTGTGTGTGTGTGTGTGTGTGTCGTACACCGAGTGCGGCACACGGCTCTCTCATAGTTCGCGCGTAAGTGTATGCAGAGCACTAACACAACGAGCGCGCGGCGTATATTACATCGCGCTCGTGACCTAGTGTCGCTATACTAGTCAGCTGTGCCGAGATAGCTGACTTAGTATAATTTCGTGCGGGCGCACCGTTATAGCTAGGGCTTTCGTTGATTAAACATTAATTTATACTTTTATTTACTTTTATGAGTTACTTTAATAAACCTAAAAATTACTTGTTTCTATTTTATATTTTATCTGACGACTTTTTATTTTCGAAATCACTAACATTCCCCGTTCCCCGCCGCCTCCGCGGTCGTTACATATAAGAATAGTGCATCGTGAAGAACACAGTAGCCGGCACACGAAACCAGTGACTAAAGGTGAGTTCGCGTCACTGGTAAGAAATAAAAGCGCGAGATTCAAACCTCGCGTGTTGCGCGAGCGTCTGCAACTTAATCTGGTCATTACGGTCTAAGGAAAGGATACAGAAAGGTCGTGGTTCGAAGCACCAAGTCGCATAGGTAGGCGCACTTGGTGGCTAAAAACCGCCCCGTGACAATATGTATAATGTACTTGATATAATTAATGACAAGTTATCCATAATAAATAAATAATATTTGTACTTTCCTTGTTATTATTGTAGTTCTTCCTCTTCTTTTCAAAATTTTAGAATAAGAAGCATAAAATAATAAAACACTAGAATGAATTTTACGTTTCTTGCTATTACTTAATGCTATCAATTTTGGTCATATCGCGGCGATTTTAGAAGTACAGTTACATTTTCACGAAACAAACGCAAATATAATAATAAATTCCGTCTAAACTGTAAATTCAAATACTTTTTTTTACAATTTTAATGAGAATGACGTAAGTGATAAGACTCTGCTCTCGGAGAGAACACTTTTACCTGATACAGCACTTTGATGAGTTAACAAGCATTGATCTACGTCTGGGATCAATGTTTTGTTTTGACGCGCAAAAGTGCTATCAGAACTACTAACGAATAACAAATGAAGGTAAGTTGACATAATACAAGGAAAATTTCGGTAATAAAATAAAAAATCCACAAACGCTTTACGATTTTCATCAAGTTCGATGTATCTTAATACAAGACCTTTTTAAATCATTTAATTAGTACTAAATATATATGAGCAAACCACAAATCTTTTAGCATTCCACGTATTGCAATATATTACCTGCTTATACTAAAACTAAGGGACTTTCCACAAATGAATTATGGTGTGCTGCTGTGTGCTGTGCTGCTGTGTGCCGCGTTGTGCTGCGTTATGCTGACCGTTACACCACGCAAACGGAGAAGCCAGTCTGAGTTTATACTCGGTGGTCTTGATTTCAACTAAGAAAAGCAATCTAAATAAAACATAATCCTTCGATTTGAAAGTTAAAAAGATTATTTTTAATTATTATTAATTAATCTTATTAATGATTAAATTAATATTAGTAATTAAATATTTTAATAATAATATTTCAAAATTTAATAAATTTAGTAATAAGATTACGTTTAATTAAGAAGAAAAAAGAAAGGCTTCGACGATGGTAGACAAAACCTCATTTATATTCGCACATAAGAAATGCACTGGGAGCATACAATGCAGTTTTCATTTATTTCCAGTTAAATGATCATGAGGAGTTTTAATCATTTGTCCGAATGGACATTAAAGATTTTGAAGATTTACATAACCTGGTAAAACTTCGACTCCAAAAGCATGTGGGAATAAGACCACCCATCGGTACTGGAATACGCTTAGCAGCAACATTGTAGTAAGTGTCTTTGTTTTTAATGGGAAATCAAAAAGAAAAAAAAGTTAAGAATTATGAATTAATTATTATGGTAGTTTCTTAGGTCGCGGTGGAAGCATCAAAGGTACTCATCTATTTTTCAGAATAGGATTATCAACAACATATAATATCATTTCAGAGACATGTATGGTAATAGCAAGTATTTTTGTACCATTGTATGTACAATTGCCAGTTAATGAAAAACAATGGTTGCAAATAGCTAAAGAATTTGAAACCTTATGGAATTTTCCAAATTGTATTGGTGCGCAGGATGGGAAACACGTAAGAATTCAACGACCACCTCATAGTGGCAGTAAATTCTATAACTACAATTAATGGCATTATGCGACGCTTATTCAAGATTCACATGGTTTTCTATTGGTGATTTTGGTGAGTTATGAAATTTAATTTTATAATTGTATACATCTATTTCTCTACATAATTTTTGTACAATTTGTTTACAGGATCCTGCAATGAACCCAGGATATTTTCCGCATCATCATTTTCAAATAAGTTACAAAATAATGAATTGAATATACCAGGATCAAGAGCATTACCAGAAACCAATATAATATTGCCACATGTAATTATTAGTGATGAGATTTTTCCATTAAATACGTATTTGATGAAACCATTCAAAAGAACAATAAATTTAAATTATGAAAAAAAAATTTCAACTACAGACTGAGTTGGGCTCGTTTTACAATTGAAAGGACCTTTGGCATACTTGCAAGTGATCTCTCAGTAAATAATCATGTTGTTGTAGCTTGTATTGTTCTACACAATTTTTTAATAACAACAAATACAGAAAAACTAAATGTTGAAAACAGACATCACATGCATGAGGAACCTATTCTACAAGAAGATGTAGCAGCTCAGAGACTGTCACCAATAAATATTCGCAGAAATTTTGCACGTTACTTTTGTTCGCCAGAAGGATCGTTACCATATCAGCACTTGCACATATAAAATAAAAAAATTATATTTAAATTTAAAAAAGAACAATTTATTCATAAAAAGTTAAAGTTATAAATATACATGTAATGTTATTTTATAGAAAAATAATATAATAAAGTTTTTGTCAAAAATTACTTAGCGAAATTTTCAATAATATCAAGTATTCCACATACTCCTTCGAATATTTTGTTTTCAGGTAATTAATGCTTTTCTAATAGCTTTTAAGTAGATATCATTATTTTGAGAAGTCATAGTAATTGGTCTGAAGAAACAGCCGTTAAAGCATTTGCAGTTTTATCAAGTAATTTCCAAGTTTCTATTTCTAAATCTTTAATCTCCGCTTTCTTTTTTTCATAGTTTTTTGATACCTTAGAAATAGCGATGTTTTCATCAATGCTTGTTTTAGGAACTAATCTTTGATTGTTAGAACTTTTTTGTACTGTAGACATATGACTTTGTTGATTTTCGTCCTTTGATTTTGTGGGCTGTGTACAATCTAAAATGTCTTCATAAGTTAAAATTTCATCGTTAAATTCTTTATAGCTTCCACTAGCTTCATCTATTTTCCGTTTCTTATTTTTTTGTTGTTGATATGTGACCTTTTAAAAATTTTATATGCTCAGATAAATAATAATTATTATCAGAATATTGTGATCGTGTATATGAGCTCCTTAAACTGACCCACCTCTTCTTGACATCAGAATCTGCAATACAGAAAACAAGTAATTAATATTTTTAAACTAATGAGACAAGGCAATGAATTTATTATTACAGACGTAAAATTATTATATTTATAAATCCTTACGTGATAATTTCTTTGGTAAATTTAGATTCAAAGAATTGGCAATTTTTATAAAGGCTTTCTCTTTTTCCTCACTAATGTAATAATTCGGATGTTTTTTGTCGTACAAAACCGGATTTTTCTCTGCACTGGCTATAATTAATAAATTAAAATCTTGTTGAGATATTTTAAATTAGAAAAAAATAGTTTTTAAAAAGTATAAATTTATTAATAGAAACACTATAAGTATTTAGAACCGCGAAAAGAAACCGATTTTTAAAACCCGTTCTTCTTTTGTTACATAGGTTAGTACAGTGCGTTACAACTAACTCAGCTGTTTATCATTTGGTTTGTTTTAATATCTTTCTTTGCTGAACACATAAAAAATTTATTTCGCGAAGTGTTTTTTTGCAAATTTAAAAAAATGGACGATATGGATAGAAGAATTACCTGGTTCTTTTTAAATATATTGAAAAGGTTAACGAAGACGTTTGCTACGCTTCTGAGTTATTAAAAGTTTGCGAAGCGAATTTATTAACTCCATCGTTACAGTAATGAAAAGGAACGAGACGGTACGCTTCTGCATAGACGGATGCGAGTTGAATATGCGTTTAGTGTGCGATCACGATAAACTGGAAAACATGAACGATATATTCAGGAAATGTGCCAACATTTAAATATTGTCGAGTTTCGATCTAACCCCGAATTTTTGGCTAATTTGGCTTATTTTAATTATATGGTGATAAAGGAAAATAAAAATAAATCGTGTCATTGAAGAAATTCTTTCTCTTTTCTAAATACGATTTTTATTTTTTTTTCTTTTTCTTATACTTACTACGTCAACTCTGTTTGCTCTACTCCTTTTTTCTCTTGTAACGAACTCTTTTTTCTTCAAATGACCTGTGCAAGGGATTCCTTTTTCTCTTTTTGCTCTTACTCACAGTGTCTCTTTTAAGCATCCAACAAAAGTCTGCCATCATATTAACGTTCCATGTTCCTTGGTAACGATTCTCCATTACACTTATATCTTGATGAAATCGTTCTCCTTGTTTTTCATCGAAATCTCCAAGATTAGATAGAAAGTAGTCGAGATGAGAATGTAAGAAATGCATCTTATAGCTATATATATAAGTAACTCAAATTTTTAAAATTTTTCAACATTTCTTCGACAAGTTCCTTATAGTTCTCACTCTTTTTATTTGCTAAGAAGTTCTCACATACAGATTTGAAACTTTGCCATGCAGTTTTCTCATTGACAGTCATTTTTGTCATGAAATTTTTGTCTTTAAATAGAGCACGTATTTGGGGACCATAAAAAATACCTTCTTTTATTTAGCATCACTTATTGCGGGAAAGTTTTCTCCTGAATACTCGAAACAATCGCCGTCTTTATTGAGAGCTTTTACATACTGTTTCACAAGACCAAGTTTGATATGAAGTGGAGGAAGCAAATACTTTGATGGATCAATCAATGGTAAGCGTATAATGTTCTTCAACCCTGGTTCAAAATTTGCCCTAGTTAACCATATTTTTTGAACATAGTGACTCTGCCGGTCTCTGCTATCCCACAAACATAAGAAGTAGGGATTTTTAGTGAAACCGGATTGTTGTCCTAATATCATGGTTGCAATTTTAAGATCGCCACAAACTTTCCGTTGATGTTCAAACTACTTTTTTTTCAATACTATCTCCAAATTTTCATAAGTTTCCTTCAGTTTAGTCAAGTGAGCTATATAGGAATAGACGCAAACTTATTTCCGTTGTGAAGTAAAACAGCTTTGAGACTTCGTTTTATGAATCAATAAAAAGTCTTCAGTCCTCGTCTTTATATGAGTTCGATTTTAGCTCATTCACTAACCTCTTCACATGGGTTTTCGCGATTTTTCACGGTTTTTGCGATTTTAAAAAATTTTTAGGAGTGCCTGAACAAAACCAACCTCGGATTCGGATTCAGCGCGTCAAAATACATAAGAATACATAGGTCTGGTTCCCAGAACAGACCACTTTTTTTTCTGTGCCGGTGTAATTATTTCTTGCTGCCGGATTTTTATCGGATTTTATAGGCCTTTTTATGGTAAGAGGAATTAATTTCTATCGGTTGTTACCGCTTTAATTCTACATTTTCAAGAAATCGTCGCGACCGGTTGTAGTGTTTTATAGTGAATATAGCATCTGAAGCAAAGTCCACTTATCGGACGTTGCCAGATGTACCTATCAACAAAGCATTAATATTCCATTCACTTATCACGATTTATCAGGCACTGCTACACTGAGTGAAAAATCAAGAGATTATTACTTGGTAGCCCTACGAGAAATAAGCATGAAGTTTTCTCATGCAAATTTATAACAGAAATCAAGTAAAATTAGCTTGTTATTCACGATATAAAACGGTGAGCTACCTCATGCTATTAATACACTAATTCTCAAGTTATCATACCGTAT
>JAWWEQ010048947.1:0-14645 GCA_035583055.1 Torymus tubicola
CGAGGTGCGCTCACTCACATGTACACGCACTGTAGATCAAGGTGTGTATACATTTACGTATCTATAGCGCGAGCTCGGGCACGAGCTCGCGTACGTCACATTTATTCGAAGCGCGTACACATTACAGTATATATGATGTGTGCAGTCTAAAGCTACTATTCTCAACAAAATATATTGATTCCTTCCAAATTTATAGGTGTAAGACCCCCTTAATGTATACAATTAGAGAGAGATGGATAGACATATGTATAATATAAAAACGCCCAGTACGCAACAATGGGCACGCATTTCTCTTGCCAGCGCGCTCCTGGAGATATCGCTTCGAGCAGCTCGGTGGTTAATGTATAAAAGAAGCGTCAATAAATTATGTTTTGGGTGTGAATTAGAACACTTAATTTATTTATCCAGCCTGATTTAATACACACCTTTCCATTGTTTTCCATCTACCGTCCGATGCAACAGGCGCATACTCTCCTGGGACATCACGACATCCTCCCCGGGTTGGTAAACGGGCGCATGGGCTCCCAGGTATCGTCACGTACCGCGCAACGTTGATAAAAGAGTGCTTTGGATCCCGGATATCCTGGGTCCCTAAATTTTTCCCAAGATTTGGGTGAATACGCGGATCAATAAACACTATAATCACCCTGTGTGCGAAATCTAATTTTATTCTACTTTTTCAAGAGCCCCTAGAGTGGGGCGTTATAAGGCACAACAGGATTTGCAGATGGTAGTAGCGCAAATGCCTCAAGTAAAAGACGACAAACCTGGAGACCAGAAGGAAGGTTGGCAAACTGATGACAAAAAGAAGGGGAATCGGAAAAAGAAGAATAAGAGTGTCGAGAAACGAAAGCCCAGGATGTTTCTGAACGCACTGCTCATCAGCGCCAAAGCGGATACCTGCTACACTGATATTCTCCAGAAGGTCAAAAAGAACCTTGCCGGAATTCAAGACACTAATGAGTCCATCGGCTTCCTCGATAGCAAGAAGTACTTTTCCATAGCCATTGCGGGAGACTTCAAGGCGTGGTCGCTCGACTATGAAAGTAACGAGACAAATAGCAAAGGCCACGAGTTGCTAGAAGCATTCACCAGGCTGGATGTAATGCTACTGAACGCAGGGAACAAGAGGTCCTTCGAGAAAAGAGGCAACCTTAAAAGGCACATAAGAGAAAGTAAGCAAAGATGCCTAAGGGAGCTGCAAAACGAGTTTCATGAGGATCCTTGTGGCCAACCTTATAAAATAGTAATGAAGAAGGTTAAGCGAAGTTACGTATCCCCACTAAAGTGCCCAGATGTACTACATAGGGCTGTAAGCAATCTTTCCGAGGCAGCCGGATATTATCTGTGGTATTAAACAAGGAATAGATATTGATAATATACCTTTGATCACAGAGGAAGAATTACGCGCAGCTTGCCAGAGGGTAGAAAATAACAAGTTTATAGACATGTACAACACATATCTCACAGAAGGGACGTTTCCATTAAATTGGAAAAAGCAGAGACTTGTGCTGTTATCAAAGGGTAACAAGCTGTTTGGAGGAGGGTCATCGTATAGACTGGTCTGTATGTTGGATACGCAGGGTAAAATATTGGAACGCATAATCAGCGTTAAGTTAGAATGATCAACCAAAGAGAGGGGGGCTCACAGAACATTAATATGGCTTCCAAAAGTACCACTTAGTTGTAAACACAGCACTACTGGCAAGCGTAAGTACATCGATCATGTTGTGCGGAGCCCCGATATGGGCAGACGCTATGCTAGTTAAGACATATAGACGACCCTCTCTATACTGCATTATATTAGGGCTCCCGCCAATAAATCTATTAGCGATGGAGAGGAAGAGGATCTATGAAGAAAAACGAGGGCGTAGCGCCAGAACGAACAAAGAAATATGGAAGGTCGCAAGGAATGCGATGATGACGGAGTGGTAGCAGAGATGGAACTCTACCAGTAAGCAGAGACTGGACACACCGCCTCATACGAAGTATAGAAGACTCGATCAAAAGAAGACATGGAGAAGTAAACTTCTACCTCACGCAGTTTCTGAGCGGACATGGATGCTTCCGGGCATATCTGAACCGGTTCAATTTGGAGCATTGTCCGGATTGCCCAATGCGTCCTAATGAAATCGAGGACCTTGACGATGTATTCAGTGAATGCCTACGCTATCAACAGGAGCGAGATGTGCTAACCGATCTGAGTAATTCCTGAGTCTATTAGGGTAGCTATGATGACTTCGAAGGTTCGAAAACACGATGAAGGAAGAGAAAAACGTGAGATACTGCAAGAAGTCGACGACCGGGCGATGCGGTAAGAAGTAGACGGTAAAACACAAAGAAGAGAAGTATGACGATCTACAGGACGACTGACGGCGAAGGAAGATCCAAGAGATGACAACTAGATTAACAGACGAGGGTGGTAGTCCTGACTGACCCCACGGGGTAGTACTTAACGGTGTTACTGCGGGGAGGATAAGGTTCACTTAACTTAGGATCGGTAAGGGAAACAGAAAGAATTCTGTTGCCGTTGGACCTCAAAATCTAGCGGTAACGAAAGGTTTAGTGGATCAGAGTCCCACACACGGTGGCATCGAAAAGTGTTATGTCATGATCCGTAATAGATTTGCAAATACACACAGATACACACACACACACACACACATGCACGCACGGAATAATGCAAAGACACTTTCAACTCATGCCTTCAGCCAAAGATAAAAAAAATAGGGAAGGGGATGTCAATTAATTACTAGGAATCCTGAGAAATGCAGGACTTAAGGCATTAAAAATGACTTAAGGAGACAAGCCATGGTTGAACCTAAAAAGAAGCGAGTGAATAAATTCTTTAATAACAAAGCTTATATATATTTGTAAGGGTTCGAATCTTTTTTATCATTAAGTTGTATAATTACCTATAATTTGAGACTATATTATGCAGATGTTTATGATTTTAGCCTTGCAGTCCATTAAATTTAAGAACCCTTCTGAATTAGAAAATGGCATGTCATTGCCGCAGGAAATTTTTTTAACAAAACAAGATAGGGGTCTAAATATTTAGGAGTATCTTTATAATTATAACAGTTATAGAAAATGTGAGCTACATTATTTTAAAAAAAATTTTAAGATTGTTTTTAATTGAAAAATCTAACTTTTTTCAATGTTTTTTTGCAATTTTGTTTTTTAACTTTTTCTCTAAAACCTTTATGAAAAAAGTAGCTCATATTTTCTATAACCAATATAATTTCAAAAATGCTCCTAAATTTTCAGACCTGTAGCTTGCTTTGTTAAAAAAAAATCCTGCGGCAATGACCCTGAAAATACAAAAAAAAAAACAAGTTTTTCAGAAATCAAGGTTAAAGTTTGAGTTTTCTATAACTTTATACAAGTTCCAAAACTACTTACCAATTTTTTTTCTTCATTCTCTATTGGATCCTTGAATGAACGATCCAAAAGCAATATCCATTTGATGAAAACAATTCTGCCGCAACGGTTAAATTTCATTTTAATATCATCTCAACCTGTTAAAAAAGAACATCATCAATTAAACAATACCTTTAAATTATTTAGAATAATACATAAATCATAGTCTTTATCTTTTTTCATTGTAAGCTAAAAACATTTTTATTAATGAATAGTGTAGTTATAACCTGGTATTGAATGCTGGCTATTTTGAAATAAATGCTTAATTCTAAAGAAAGTAATATAAACAGACTTACTACATAGGATATATCGCAGTGAGGAGCTATAACTATATCAATCAGTTGCATAATTTCCATATTCCCTGATGAGCATTTTGATAACTGTCTGGATGCCATGTAACTGTTTGGTACTGCTCTCAATCTCAAAAAGAAAATCTCACAAAGTATCTATGCATTCCACAACAATTGTAATTCAATTATTTATACTTATCTAATATTCAGCTGATTGAACCTCTGCATGAAGATGAGATACAATTTTATTTGAGTAAATGTCTATATATAAACACAAAACAATACTATTACTCTTGTAATGCTCGACAGAGAAAAAACATGTACACACTGAACAGACGACAGCTGAAGCACTGTCGGTGGCGCTCGGCGTTTGTTGACGTCTCGCAGCGCTTGCCATCCGTGCTGTGTTACAGCGACGTATTAAGTATACGCTTATGCGGCGAATGGCGCTCGATTTGACTTTTTAAGATGCATTTAAAATTTTTGTGCATATATAAATCATATATGTACATATAAAATATATAAATATTTAATGGTTTAATGCCTTTTTCTGTTTAATTTTGTAGCCGAAAAATTTTCTTGAATTTCAGATTAAGTTTTTATTAAAAATTATTAAAAAAATTATTTAAAAACTTATTTTTATAAATTAATAAATTAATATTTTAAAATATTAACTATTTATTTTTTTAACCAGAAACCCGATCGTAAATTAGTTTTTGACATTGCCTATGATTATCAGACGTATTTCATAAACTAAAATCGCTAAATATGCAAGAAAGTAGATTCACAGTTTGAGCTGCATCTTTTAAACGAAATCGAATTTCGAGATGAGGTTTTTTGCACAGTATTATATAGCAAATTTGCTATAAAAAAAAAACAAATAAAAAAAATCCGATTTGTTTTTATCTTCAACCATGGCTTGTCCACTTAAGCGCTCGCAGCTATAATGTCGCATATAGGGCTAAAACAGCTACGATGGTACCTCTTTTTCTCTGTGGTGTATTCCGTAACCGTATATTCGGACTGCAGACGTACACAGACATACACGCAAGTACGCACGCACGCACACAGATGGAGAAAAACAAATATTAATATTGACTTACATCGCCTTAAAACCTCTTTTTAAACATTTTAAAAGAAATAATTTTAAACTCTAAATTAAAAGAAAAATAGAGTCAAAACTTGTTGCGTAAGGTCAAAGTATGCGTACAAAGGAATAAAGCAATAAAGAATATCCCATTTCTACAACTAGAACTAAAATCAGCAATATCTCGGAAATACTCCAGCTCTGCAATTCTACTAATAGTGTTTTTCCTTTTCTCAAGAAATCATCGCGGTTTGATGCATTTGAATTCGGTTGCGACATTATATTAGCTTAATTTAGCAAAAGATTAGTATTTTTAGAACTTCACTAATTTTGTCTTCTCTTTAAAATAGATTTTTCTTGTCAACTTGTTGAAAATGTATATTCTATATTGCGCACACGACTAGTGTAAACATGCGAGTGCGCGACACTCTCACACATACACGCACACTACGTACCCATCCCCATCTGTAGTAGTTTCTGCCGCTGTACGCCGACGAAGTAACACCTCGCACGTGGTGTAAGGAAGCGCTGTAGTCTTAATAAACGAGTCATTATTTTTCTACTTTAAAAGAGTCTCCTTTATTTATTTATACCTCCACACCTCAACACAAATTACAGGACTTTAGTTTGATTTTCGAAATTCTGATTACACCTGATATTTATTAACTGGATGTTATTTTTTGATGTTGTTAGCGAGATTCTCTGTCCTCTTTTGTTAAGCTTATTTTCAAAGATTTCTCTTAACGTGATCGTCTTACGTCTTCTTTACTTTTATAAAAGGTTAATTGCTTAATTTGTCCTGGATCTTATTTCTGATCGACACATACGAGCTTGAGCATCAATGTCTTCGTAACTAAAAAATTAACTTTTTAACACAGCGTGCGCAAAGCACTACTTCTCGTGCTTGTTTTAGGTGCCCAAAGCAAGCGTGAGAAGCGGTGTTTTGCGCACGCCGTGTCAAAAAATAGTATACGCAATACGTGAGCAAGGTGATTCACGCACGAGTCGAGTTTATCGCCCGAGCGCAGCGAGCTACGCTATGCGCACTAGTTGCATATTATATTATTTAGCGTTTGCCTTCAGTCCTAAAGTTTTCAACTGTCTTTTATGTCTGACAATCAAACAATCCACACCGCGCAATTCATAAAGAAACCTTACATACGAAAAAATTAAACCTCGTAGAACAAGATAGATATTTTTTTTTCAAAAAATTGTTTCTGTAAAATTAATTTCTCTTATAATAGATTTGAAATGACTAATAGACAACCTAAATAATTTTAAAATAGTTGATTCATATATATACTTAATAGGTTTCAATTTTACATACTTAATAGTATTTCATATAAATAAAGTATATTATATAAAATCAAACTTTATCTATGAAATATTTTATTGCAAAATATATCATTTAAATTTGATGATTAAAAAATAGTTTTTAAACCTCAATCTAAAGGATTAGAGTTTTTATTGAAAATAGTAGTTGTATTTTACATGTTGTAGATATTCATCGACCAATGTGGATTCTCTTGGGATATAAAACCGCGGGTACTTAAAACCTTAATTTAGAAAAAACATCTGAAATATCTTTCCATAAGATACAATATTGAAAAAAAATAGAAAATTACAATATTTTTGGTAAATTAGTATCGATGCTTTACTTCTCAATGTATAAAAATCTATTGGTATTTATTGAGAATAATTTGCACGATAATGACGCACCTAGCATCCGTAGGTTTATAAGTAACGTCGTACTTTTCAACTTGGTCCACCTGACTCGTGCTCCAGGAAACACGTACCGATGTTGGATTCAGGAACATGACTGTAATATTTTCTGGGGTGCCAGAAACTCCTGTTGTAGTACCTGGAAAAATAATATGAACATCAAGTGAGATATGAACCGCACGAATATATGTTTAAAATCTAATCACATACGATAATATAATGCAAATAATGAAAACCAATTGAAATTAAGTAAGACAATTATCCTTTAAAATAAAGGGTTTTTAAATGTGGTAAAGTAAGTTTGTTTATCAAATGATTTAAAAGCATTCAATGGTAGAATTTTCGTACTTTTGCACTTAACTAATACATTGTATTTATTAATATATCGATATCTTACACATTAAAATAATAAAAAAAAATTTCTGACTGGAAAATAATAATAATCAATAAAGTGAAAAAATATAGCTTTATAAATGTTTGAAACCAGTGAGGTATAGATCTTTTGGTATTCGATACATCTTGTTTAACCAAAATATCATAAAAAATATCTTAGGTAAAGAACATGAGAACAGCAATTGTCAAAGAAGTAGCATTATTTTGAAAGATTTAAATAACTAGTCAGTATTATACCTAACACACTTGTTTGGATGTTTAATTCATTATAAAGAAACAATGTTGTTCTGAAGTTAACATAGTAAAAGGAGATCTTTAGAACGAGTGAATCTCTGTATATATTTCGTTCACCTAGCAGTAGTCTATATGACGCAGAATTTTAAGGTGAACACAAGAAACTAAAATTTTCATGAATTTACTCCATTATTATTATAAAATAGGCTCCAACAACAGCATAATATTTCAATGTAAGGTTCTGGCTCTAATGGTATTGCTGCCCAATGTTGTGCGGAAGGTGTTAAAAAAATACACAACAACAATAACTTTATAAAAAAAGTCGACGTTTCGAACTTTTATTAAGTTCCTCTTCAGGACTCTAATAAGTAAACAAATACAAAAAACTTATTAAATGACAAACAAAAACAAAAAAACATGAAATTATAAAGGTTTTACGACTTGCAATATAAAGAATTAATAATAAAACTAATTAGGTGACCGTGTAGATGTTAAGAGTAGAGTACAGTTGAAAAAAAATTTTTTTTTTAATAAAATATAAATTGTAATAGACTAACATACACAGAAAAATATAGTTTTCTGCCAATTTGTGCCATTATATGATACTGTAATATCACAATAACTACTACTTGACAAAGTATTTTGTGCTTCATGAATTTTCTTATGAGCAGTTTGATAAACAATATGCTTGAGAGCACTGGCTTCTTTATGTTGTGCTTTCAACATCAAATGAAAGGCATTCTTCGATAAAAAATTCATATTCATGCTAGCACGAAATCGCTCTAGGGCAGTAAAACCTAAACCAACAGAATTAATACCATTCACAATTCTTTGGTTCATTAAATAAGGAGACCGAGGCTTTGTTTCTGTACGAGGGTATGAATCTCTCCCGCCACCGAACCACAAGACATACACTTTAATGTTATTTTTAAAGAGAGCCCAATCACATCAGAAAAATCGCACAAAGTTTTTGTTCTCCACACTCACTGCACTTAATGTTCTCAAAAAGTTATGACCACAGTGAATCACGCACAAGAATAAATTTTTCTGTGTTGAAATCCACAGGTTGCTGTTCCACAGTTTGATTCTTACTTGGCAGGCAGAGCTCCACTTTCCTACTGGACTTCTCTCTATTTAATCCCAGCTGAGCCTTTCTCTTGGAAGGTCGTCCTTTTTGGGACGCCAACGTCTACTAACAAGATGCATTTTTGCAGCACTTGAAAATTGTGAAAATACTCCATATTACAGTAAACACAATACACAGATATATGAGCTTTCGTCTGCTTGATTGTTTACTGTATACTAGGGTATGGGTATGTATAAATCTGACGAAAACAAGTTTTCTACGCGTAGAAAACTATGTGATATGCTGTACAAGACTTTTAGATTTATTTTTCTAAATTATAAAAATATAATAATAATAAAATAAAAATATAAAACTATAAAAATATTTTTTCTAAAACAAACTGGTATTGCGGTGTACTCGTCTATTGTTAATTTATTGGGTTTGTAATATTTGGCGTACACTTTATAGAGTAATAATCGAAAAATATAAAAAAATTGTTTAAAATTGACGATACAGCATCTTTGAATTTGAATTTTAAGATAATGCTAAAAATGGTGTAAAATCATGAAAAAAATTAACAAATTTCATTTTCAAAAAATAGGTAATAAAATATTATATTATCAAATTTATGTATGGACATATTTTTTTCTTAAAGTTAATTAGTTATAAATTACATTTCTACAATTAAAAAGACTCTACTCTTATGACGACCACCAGTCAAGTGACAGTTTGCGATGTACAGTTCGCTCTTATATATTATTATTGATTGCACTTGTGTGAGTATAAAGTCAAAATTAGGTCAATATATTCACAATTTTCATATAAAATGAATTCAAAACTAATAATATTTTTTGGTAATTTAAAAAGGTGCCATTGCCGTATCATTACCGAGTGAGTAATTGACACAGTTCCAAGCTTATTAAAAACAAATTACGTCGAATTCAGTAAAAGTTTGAAGTCGAAATATCAAGTGGTTATCAAATCTATAAATACATTAGAAACAGTTTCGCCTTAGTCTTTGTTAAGAGTCATGACGAAAGCATGTCTAGCAGGAAACTGTCTTCTTTTAAATGTAACATTTAAAGTTTGCTACACACTGTCCTCCAAAACACAGCATCAAAAGTAAAATGTTTGAAAATTTTTTCGAGAAGTTAGGTAATAGATTTATAGCTGGAGGCGACTACAACGCTAAACATCCATCCATGGTGGGGCTCAAGATCAATAAACCCAAACCCAAAAGGCAGAAAACTCTACGAGGCAGTTCAAAAAAGAAATTATAATGTTATATCAACAGATGAATCCACGTATTGGCCGACAGATACAAACAAGTACCCAGATTTAATAAACTTTGCAATTACACACGGTATTAATCCAAATTATATAAAAGCCGAATCATGTTTGGACCTTTCATCTGATCATTCGCCAATACTATTATTTGTAAATGCTGAAATAGTAAATCTACCAAAAAATATAAAAATATATAGTAAACAAACAAACTGGAATATATTCAGGTATTATTTAAATAATCATTTGAACTGCAACGTCCCGCTAAAGACAAACGTACAGATAAACGTGGCTACTCCAAGTACCAGGAAAAATAAACTTATTTGTCAAATAAATATCCCACCATCTATAGCAACAAAAATCAAAGAAAAAATATACCTACGTCGAATATGGCAGAAAACCAGACTTCAACGATAAAAATAAACTTAACAAGACAAATAAAGAATTAAAAAGACTTTTAGTTCTGGATAAGAATGAAAGTATACAAAAATACCTCGAAGGGCTCTCACCTACAGAAGCCAGTGACTACTATTTATGGAAAGCTACGAGGAAGATCACAAGACCTCAAATTCCAATAGTTCTCATCGGACTACCAGATAGAAAATGGGCCAGAACAGATGCAGAAAAAGTCAAAGCTTTCGCTTCGTATTTCAATAAAATTTTTGACGAGCCAGAACGAATGATCCCCTATGAAGAGGAAAACAATCTACTGCAATCACAAAATATGCAATTATCAGACTTAAAACAAATCAAAGAATACAAAGTTAAAGAAATAATAAGTGTAATTAGAAATTTTTAATCTAAAAGAACTCCAGGCTATGATTATATTGATGGTCGTATAATTAAAAATTTGCATCTAAAGCAGTTAAATACGTTGCAATCTTGATAAATTCTTGTTTTTGAACCAGGTACTTTCCTGACCAATGGAAAGTTGCTCAAATTATATTAATACCTAAACCAGGTAAAGATCATAACTTGGTAACATCATACAGATCTATCAGCCTTTTACCAAATTGTCAAAAATTTTTGAAAATTTACTAGCCACGAGTCTAAATAAAATCATTCAAGACAAAAAACTGCTTCCAAATCATCAGTTTGGTTTTCGCCACAAGCATGCCACAATCGAGAAAGTAAATAGAATTACCATTAAAATCAGAAAAGCTTTTGAGGAGAAAAAATACTGTTCTACAGCATTTGCAGATGTGTTCCAAGCTTTTGATAAAGTCTGGCACAAAGGACTTTTACTCAAATTAAAAAAATACTTGCTTTCAGAGTACTACATACTGCTCAAATCGTACTTAAGCAACAGAACTTTTCAAATTAAAATCAACTCCACAATATCTGAAATACATTACATCAAAGCAGGAGTTCCCCAAGGTATTGTGCTCGGGATTATCTTGTACTTGATTTACACGGCTGACTTACCGACACACGAAAATATAACAATAGCAACATACGCAAATGATACATCAATAATGGCATGCCATCAAGACGTAGAAACAACCTCAGAACGACTCAAGGCTTATTTAAATGATGCACAAGAATGGTACAAAAAATCGAGAATAAAAATAAACGAAGATAAATCAACTCACGTCACCTTTACACTTCGTAAAAAAACTTGCCCTCCGGTAATATAAATTTAAAACAAGTACCACAGAGTGAAACTGTCAAATACCTTGAAGAATGCACATCTGGACTAAACTAAACTACTTATATATAAAAGCATATTAAAACCTGTCTGGACGTACGGTATCCAACTATGGGGCACGGCTTCAAACAGCAACGTAGAAATACTTGAACGTTTTCAATCTAAAGTATTGAGAACTATAGTCAATGCGCCATGGTTCGTTCCTAATGATCTGATCAGGAAAGATCTAAATATTTCGTTGGTAAAAGAAGAAATAAGTACTTTCTTTAATAGATATAAAGAACGCTTGACAAACCATCCAAATGTACTAGTTTCTAAAATACTACGAAAAACGCTCAAGACCAGTAGATTGAGGAAATACAACCAAACCAACACCAAAGAATTTTTGTAAATAAAGTTGTATTTTTTTGTAAATATGAGTATGTACTATTAAGTAAACACTCACAGGTTATGTATTATTTTCATAATCTGTAATTAATGTCAAACTAGACAAATTGTGTAAATATCTTTAATAAAAAAAAATGTAAAGGGATAGTTATTATCTGAATAGAATGTGATATGATTTATAAACACAATGTCTCCGGCTTTATCGCCTGTTATAATTTTGCATATCAATAAATTATCCATTTAATCTAATATTTAATCGGGATTCACTACATTAATACTTATATTTCTAGTAAAAATAACAATGCAATTCATTCTTAAATGTAATTCATAGGGAGGTAATTGTTAAGAGTAATCTATTCAGGTAAAATTTATTCTCTTGTCAAGCCATTATCATGATAATTATCTGCCGAATCAATGCTTGTATATATTCGTTCATTACGACTATCCAGTAACGATACTACCATTTTATAAATTTCATTCATATTAGTATTATGTGAGGACAATATTACTGATGAACTTAGTTCATCATAAAGATTATTTCTGATTAAATCACCATAAGTACAATAAAAAAAGTTAGTAGTTCCTATTAGGTTCGACGTACCTATTTTGACCACTTTCACATCTATTTCCTTTTATTTAAATTGTGTTGGCTACATTCCGCTCAGCTCGTGAAAATTTAGCTTCACTGCGCGTTTATTTTTCTTGATGCTGCGTCAAAGAGTAAAGTCAGAGCATCTATAACAGAAACATCCATACATAAATGGTTTTCTGAGGTCAAGTCTTTATTAGAGGAAGACATGGAAGTGTTTAGTGATCCTCAGCGAGTTTTCAATGCGAATGAAACAGCTATATGCCTTGCTGTTATAGGTGGATTAGTTATTACTGAAAAGGGGAAGCCATCGTATGATGTTTTAGCAAATTGTAACAAAGAAAATATTACAACACTATTTACTGTCAATGCTGCAGGAGAAATAGTACCACCTCTAACCATATTTAAGTATGAAAGATTATCCAAAAATTCTATCGATAAAGCTCCCTAGCAAATTGGGGTACTGGAAAAAGCGAAAGTGGTCGGATGGTATATGTTACCTTTTATGAATATTTTACAAATGTTTTCTGCCTTGGGTTTTAGATAAAAGAATAACAACACCTGTGATAGTATTTTTGGATGGCCATGTATCTCATATGTTTGTTTGTAGTTTGTTTGTAGTATTATTTATTAACGCTCCAGGAAATATCCCCTTAAGCGCGGATTTAACAAGAAATACATAGTATTTCACAATTTGATAATGTAGTTGTATGTGCAGATTACAAACATTTCGAAAAAGAAAAAAACAAACAAAAAACAAATAATAAAATAAAGAAAAAAAAATATTTTCATTTAAACTAGAAATAGCACAAATAATGAGAAATGATCTTATTATCATCAAGACAAGCGTTGTACGACCATGGTAGCTTGTCTTTGGAAATCTCGGCATTCGCCCTTTTGCGGTCTAAGGAAAAATCATGGGAAACACCTTAGACAAGATTTGTCTCATCAATAGTCCTCAGAGAGAAGTAGATGTTGGTAAACCAATCTCTTAAATTACCGAAGGTTATGTGCCATTCTAATTGCCAGAGGCAGCTCATTCCTAATTCTGGGGCCTTCAGCTTACAGTAGGATACATCAATGATTAGGGGATCCATTCTGAGGGTTTTTGTTGCTGTGTTAGACCGAAGAGTGAGTTGCTCCGCTAAGTATTCTGGACAATTAGTATGTAGGATCTTGTAAATGAGCATTAACATGAAGTATTTCCGTCTTGAATTGATTTTTATCCATTCCAGAGTGGCAAGATAAAGTGTGATATGATCCCTTAACTTTAAATCACAGGCAAATCTTATATATGGGTTGAAGGTCTTTTGAAGTACTCTTCCTCCGTCACCAGTTAGATCATGAATTACAGCGCTGCAGTAGTCTATAATCGGATAAATTAACGTTGATATTAAAGTTATTCGGATACCCTTGGGAAGAATGTGTCTTGTGGCTGTTAACTGATGCAAAGTCCCATAGATATACATAAGTCGTACGAGTTAAGTAAATTTTGTAAGGACAATCAAATAATATTGTGCTGTTTACTACCAAATGTCATCCATTTGATGCAACCTTTAAACGCTGCTTTTTTGCACCACTAAAAAAAAGATGGCAAAAACATTTAAAAACATGGTGCATTAATTATAATGGTTATGAGTTACACAAAATGGATGTACCTGCTACCTTATCAGAGATAATAGAGAGAGAAGATTTTAAAAATAATATAAAATCAGAATTTAAGTGTGATGTAAGTGTGTACCCATTTGATGCTGATGCTGTCAATTATGAAAAATGCATTCAGCAATTAGCAAATGAGTCCAGAGAAGGTTTAACAGAAAGTACTGTAAATGACAGTATTTTACACGAACTTGAAAAAACCATCGATGAACAAGTTTTGAAACAATTTAAGGAACTGTGTAATAATAAATTAGAATGGAATGGTGATAAAGTATATTTAGCTCTCTTGTTAGTTAATAAAAATATAGAAGATGCAAATGTTGATTTGTCAAATGGTACGTAAAATAGATTTATTGTGTTTTTAATTTTACTTTTTCTTACTTTTCAAATAATTTTATAATGATATTTACAATTTTTATTATAGTTTACTGGATATGAAATTTTAGTACTTATGATTATGAAAACTAATAGATTTTTTGTAATAGATGATAATTTGAGCCAAAAGCAAGACCGGTCACTTGATGGATATCAAGAACAATATTCTGCTACAGTAGATGTTATCCCTGTAGAAGTTAACCAATCTTTTACAGTATGTGAATAATCACTCCATAGATCTCAACAAGAATATTCTGCCTTTGTAGAACTAACCTCAGGAGACAACTCATTTTCTACAGAACAACAGTCGAGTGATGGATCTCAGCAAGAATGTACTTCTCTAATGGCCGAATCCATCTCAAATCAGGTGGTCCGCGTATGCCTATCTCACCGATCATTTTGGGATAAAAATATTCATGTTCTTCTCCAAAAATTATTTGACACGTATTTTTTTGTTTTATCAAAATTTCATGCGTTCAGCGATACCG
>JAWWEQ010048948.1:0-14645 GCA_035583055.1 Torymus tubicola
TAAAAAGAACGAATAAGAGTAAAAATAAAATTTTATGAATTTTATTAATCAGGTAAAGGAAATAATCTTTCAATAGTAACTAATAACTATTTACTATATTCAAGAATTATTTTATATGACTTTGAGCCTATAGGCCGTTACACTGCATATAGAAAACTTGAGAAAACACTGTGTTGTTAGACAAAATGTTATTAAAATATTATCTGCAAAAAATTGGGGAGCGGACCAAAAAATATTAACTAACACCTATAAAGCACTAATTCAGGCGAAAATCGACTACGGTTGTATGATATATTGATCAGCAAATAACAATATAATCTCAAAATTGGATACGGTACTAAATTCTAGGTTAAGAATAGTAACAGGATCATACCGAACAAGCCCATCAAATAGCATAATAAACGAAAGTAACTTGATTCCATTCAAACATAGAAGAAAAAAATTAACAATGAATTATGCTATAAAAGTACTATACTCACCAGACAATCAAACATACAACCCTATAACCAAAAACTGGAATAACATCTATAAAAATAACAAGAAGAATTTTAAACCACCCTTTTACTACAACGCAAGTAAACTCCTCAGAGTAATTGACATAGAACCTCAAATGTTACATGACATCCAGAGGTCAAAAATTTTGACCTCTCGATTCACCTGAGAACTGCCCATATATATAGGTATATGTATATATATATAATAGGACATGTAAATATGTAATTATTTAACTTGTACAATATTATGTGTTGTCGCTAATACCGGCAAGGGGGATGCGACATGAAATAAATAAATTTAAAAAAAAAAGAATATTTCACGGTTATTTTAATTTCAATCAATTTAAGCGATTTATAAAGTCTCGCATGCGAGTTATACTTAATCGAATTTGTAAACAGAGAAATTACTTATGTAACGATCGAGTTTATATGTATCGGGGGATGGTGATATTTATTTACGTAGCGAGCATGTTCCTATTATCATGGTAAGAGGGCAGTATGCTGATAGGTAAATAAATGGGCTTTGGTCTTGGGATTCTCTCTCTTTCTGCTCGTAACCACCGTGCGTGCTCGGACTCCTTTGGACTGACCTCGCCATCTCCTTCCCCGAGACGTACTTCATAATTGTCGTGATGACAAGTAACCAAATTTGAATTTTTATCTTGGCCTATACGCATTGGGAAGTGGTGTGTACGATCACCAAGTGAGTGGAGTCGGGGCGGTTCTGGGGAACTCCGGGAGTCGACCACGCAGCGCGGGTACGAGGAGTCTGAGCGAAGGTTGCCCATCACAAAAGCTTGTAAGGTACGAAATTACTCGATCGATTGTGTAGCTTTATCCATATATATACTATCCCCGTGCGATCAGAAAAAGTGAATTTGCAAACGTATTAGAACCACTGTTATATTGATTCTATTAATCTCGGCGATTTATATAAGATTTTAATTATTATATATGTATTCACGTCATTTACATCAAATACACCAACTTATTATTGTTTCACGATACTAAAATATTTTATTTCTAGTCTTACCCAACATAGAAATTTCACAATGGCTTCCTAACGTGCGGTGAAACAATTAAGTTAACAATATTTGATGTCAAAGTGTGTTAAAAATCTAAGTTTATTTATAAATATTTTAAAATTATAATAATGCATGGAACACGGTGATAGAATCGTGATTAAAACCAAGTCAGGTAGATTCTCGTGTCAACGTTACCAAAATTTTAATTTCAATAATCCAAAGGAATCTAATTAAAAAAAAACTTTGAATATTCTACGAGACGAGGATGGAGCGAGAAAGACAGCAAGCCGCAGAGACAGCGGAACGAGAAAGACAGCAATCATCAGAGGCGGCAGAGCGAGAGAGGCAACACGGGACGGAGCACGAAAGACAACAAGCGATGGTTCAACAAGAACATGTAAGAAATGCGCCACATCAAAATCTTCTCGCGGCGAATAACGTACAAAGAATCCAATTAGAGAGACAAAGCGAGTTATTGGAAAATCTGCGTGTCCAAATAGCGCGGCTCGAAAACGAAATAAATGCGACAGAGGCGGCACGAGGAACCACCACAAATTGCTATGGGTCATATACGCGAGGAAAGGGTGGAAGTTGTACGCGATTTTGGCTCAATTTTGAATAATTTACAGGTAACTAGTGTTGAAGTAAAAATTCCTAAATTTTGTAACGGAACCGAAAAAAATCCGAAAGCGTTTCTGGAGGAATTAGAGCGATATTTTCGAATTAAAAATATAAGTACCGATAGTAAAAAATTGGTTCTTGCCGAACACGCTTTAGAAGATCAAGCGCGAATATGGATACGATATAAACGGGACACGATAATTTCATACGGGTAATTTGAAAGAGAGTTTCTGGAGGAATTCTATTCGGTGCCGATCAGAGTTAAGTTAGAAAACAAATGGTATTCGCGTCGGTACTATATTCAAGACGGAAATTTATTAACATATTTTTATAGCCAAACTAAAGAAGCGTCGTTTTTTGAACCGCAGTTAAGTGAATATAAAATTAATTATAATATTGTTCAGCAAATGCCCTATCGAGTTCGAGAAAATTTAGCCACGATCAATTTTACAGATACGTAGGCAGTGACGCAAGTACTCGCACAATTTGATAACATCCAGAAAGATAATCCTCGGTTTAATAATGTAAACAACAACAATGACAAGCCTCAGTCAGACGGAGTAAGGCACATGAGACCATATAATAGGCGCGGTAAACAAGGAGAGCGAGGGAGATACGGGCGTGGCCGAGTAAATACTAATTCACGAATAAATTCATGAGATGGGCAATACGGAACGGGAGATACAAGTCTTAGCACGAATAATAATATGCATTTTCAAATACCGGACACGAGATATCCACCACCATTTCATGGGAATCATCGCGAGTCCGAAAATTATTCGTCAAATGTACAACCTCCTTTAAACGGGGAGTCGACGCGTTGAGTTGTGGTCCGTCGGCGCGTCGGGATAATTCGGAATTGATAGAAGATTTAACATATGATATTGAAAAATCGGACGCGAAAGCTATAGACGAGGAATACGGTAAAGCCACGGTGTCCCCATATCAAAATTGAAATCGAAGGTGAAATGTAGTTATGTGACATGTATCTCGAAGGAGCTCCACCGAAAAATAGGCGCGAATAAAACGTGAAAGAAATTGCCGGTAACTAATTTGGTGGTGTCAGTCGCGATTGGAAAAAAGGCAAATACGATAAAAAAATAAGTGTGGGTGGAATTTAAGGTGGGCTCATATCAAAGCGCGCATCCATTTTTAGTCGTATCATATTTAACAACGGATATGATTCTTGGAGACGATTGGAATTGGAAACATGGGCTCATATTAAATTATAAAAACGGTACAATTATCTTTCGTAATAATCAAAT
This sequence comes from Torymus tubicola, assembly GCA_035583055.1. Classification (NCBI taxonomy): domain Eukaryota; kingdom Metazoa; phylum Arthropoda; class Insecta; order Hymenoptera; family Torymidae; genus Torymus; species Torymus tubicola. The sequence goes on from JAWWEQ010048948.1 coordinate 3,406, forward strand.
ATCGCCAGAGTCTGTTCTGTTCGATCGAAGTCCTCTCGATAGAATCAAGCTTTCGAAAAAGGAAGAGGTGACTTACGTTATTGTAATGAAAGAAAATGATTTGAATTCGGAAAAATCAAATTTTGAAGTAAATACTGAAGGGAATAAAGCCAATAAAGAGAATTACAATAATGACATAATTGCGGAAATTGAAAACGAAATTGAAACCAATTTAAAAGAAATTACAGAAATAAATGAAATAAATACTATTCAAACCATTGCGCAAAAGGAGTTAGAATCGAAAATGGATTTTATCGAGGAACTTCGAACAACCGTGCGTGAGCTAACAGAACTGAGTGACTCGCAAAAGAATAAATTTTTTGATTTGTTATATAAGTATAGGCAAGTGTTTTTGGACAAAGAGGGCCCGGCGAAGGGATATGAGCACACCTTGAAAATAAAAAGTGATAAGCCGGTGATTCGAAAATCATATCCAGTGATATTTGCGATAAGAAATAAGGTAGAAGAAGCGATTCAGGATGGCTTAATTCGGGAATAATTGAGCGCGCGACAAGCCCGTTTTGTAACCCGCTAAGAATAGTGATTAAAGAGGGAGGGAAATTGCGTGTGTGTTTGGACGCAAAACAATTAAATCAAAGTTTAGAAGACGATCTCGAATCACCACCTCTTATAAGCAAGCTATTGCAAAAGTACCACGGGGCAAAGTATTTCACTAAGTTGGACCTGGCTCATGGATACTGGCAAATTCCCTTGGAAAAAGAATCGCGAAAATACACAGCTTTTTCATTTAACAATTCCTTATATCAATTTTGTCGCGTTCCATTTGGAATCAAAACAGCCGGACCAGGGTTCATGCGAGCATTGAAAAATGCTCTATCCGAATTAGTTTTTTTGAAAGAATCAGCCATTTACATTGATGACAAATTAATAGGTACAACTACATTTGAAAAACAAATCGAAATATTAGAAATAATTTTTAAGAGATTAATTAGGTCTAATTTCACGCTCAATTTTAAAAAATGCATATTTTGTCAAACTACTATAAAATTTTTGGGTTTCAAATAAACGAAGAGGGAATAATGCCAGATCCAGATAAATTGAAAAATATTGTTGATTTTGAACAACCAAGACACAAAACGGATTTACAAAGTTTTTTAGGGGTCTGCAATTTCTATCGTCAATTTAACTTATCACACTGCGTTGATATAGATCTATCGAGGGAACTTTTACAAAAGAACGTGAATTGGAGGTGGAAACAGGAACATTCTATCGCGTTTGAGAAGCTAAAAGAACATTTTTTAAATAATGTAAGTTTGAGTCATATCTCCCAAATCAAATATTTATTATTCAAACGGATGCATGTGACCAAGGAATCGGGGGATTATTGTATCAATACGATGGATGCCAAAATCCACGAATAATATTTGCGGTATCGCGATATCTTACGGGAGCGGAAAAGAATTATACCACATGAGAAAAAAGAATTGCTCGCCATAGTGTATTCAGTAACGAAATTTAGAGTTTACGTTTTGGGAATATCGTTTAAAATCCTTACTGATCACCAAAGTTTAACCTTTTTAGAATCAACTAAGTATCAAAGTTCTCGCTTAATACGATGGAGCCTCGTGCTCCAGCAATACATGTATCAGGTATCTTATTGTCGAGGAGAGGACAATGTTTTCGCAGATTTTTTGAGCCGCAACCCAGAGGGTAAATTTCGTGACGCTATGAAGGAAAATACGGCCTTAATCGCCAAACTTACGTGTTATACGGCTACTCAGAGAGTCGAAGAATATCCGTCATTTTCGTTGACAGCAATGGTACGAGCCCAAGGCTGGGAAAAAGAAAAGTTCAATAAAATTGGGGAAAAACAGAAAATGGACGCGGAAATAAATAAGTATATCGAGTGTTTAGCACGTGGAGAAAAAGTAAACTGTTTCCAAATATACCACGGGCTACTTTTCCACCAAAATAAAAAGCGTGAGAGCTGGGCAATAGTAGTTCCAAGAGAGTTAACGAAAGAACTGATAGAAAATGTACATGAGAAATTAGGCCATCCCGGAACGTTTAAAGCGATAAAATATTTACAGCACTATTATTTTTGGGCGAAAATGAGTTGGCAGGTTAAAGAGTATGTTAAAAGATGTGACACGTGTCAGCACGTAAAAAATCTTACTGTGGCGATGGTGGGGGAATTCGAGTGGATAGCCACACAAAATCCGAATGAACTCGCCACATTGGATTTTTACGGGCCCCTACCGCCAGCTCGCGCTGGAATGCAATATATTCTTGTAGTGATGGACGCTTTCTCGAAATACACATGTTTATATCCCATGAAACGGGCAACAACCGCGGTAAGTCTTGAGAGAATAGTAAACAGGTTTATAATGAAATGCGGCAAACCGAATAGGATACTTAGCGATCACGGAACTCAGTTTAAGTATTAAGAAGAGGTAGGAATTGAAGTGATTTTTAGTTCCATACGACACCCGCAATCGAATCCCACGGAACGAGTGATGAGGGAACTCGGTCGGTTGTTCAGAACACATTGCGCGGAAAAGCATACTAGATGAGCAGAATTTATTCCCGAGATTGAAAACACATTAAATAATACGCAACACTATAGCACGGGTTTCTCTCCGCAAGAGCTCCATTTCGGTACGAGGGGGGAGGATGAAATCAGTAAAATCGTACAGTATCCGGCTGAAACAACAATAAAACACGAGGAGATGATAAAGTTAGCGCGAGAAAACTTAAGAAAAAATTTTGAAATTCCTAAAAAACAACAGAAAAAGGGATCAAAAGTAATACTGAACGTGAACGATCAGGGTCTATTGGGCGTTCGGCACTTATCAAATGCGAATGATAGAGCAACGCATAAATTTTTTCCATTATATGAAGACCCTTATTGCATTAAGCGGGTGATTGGTCGTAACGCATTCATGTTAAGCGATCCGGATAGTGACATAGTCGTGGGTACGTATAACGTAGCAATTTGCGGCGATATTTCACATCGGAATAACAAAAAAAAAATTGTATATATATATATTGTAATCTTGTAGAAAACAATGAAAATGTATAAAACGAGCGTTTCGATAAGATATTGTAAATAAGACGATATACCGGTATAGATGATAAGTTTGTAGTATATTAGATTTAAAATTGCGAAAAAAGCAGATGTATGTCTGATCTGTATAAAGCGAAGTGGACATTATTTTGTAAGGTGTAAGACGTTATATTTAAAACTTTCTCTATCATAGAATGAACAGGAGGTTTCTATAGGTTCTATAGGTAGTACGTTTTTACATCCCTTTTACTTCCCATATTAATTGTGAGACGTGCTGAGATTTCTTAAATTATCGATGGTGTCTTATACGACAAAGTAATGACTTACTTATGAGATGTCATTCCTTGCCCTATAAAGGGGGGGGGGGGATGTAACGATCGAGTTTATATGTATCGGGGGATGGTCATATTTATTTACGTAGCGAGCATGTTCCTATTATCATGGTAAGAGGGCAGTATGCTGATAGGTAAATAAATGGCCTGCGGCCTTGGGATTCTCTCTCTTTCTGCTCGTAACCACCGTGCGTGCTCGGACTCCCTTGGACTGACCTCGCCATCTCCTTCCCCGAGACGTACTTCATAATTGTCATGATGACAAGTAACCGAATTTGAATCTTTATCTTGACCTATACGCATTGGGAAGTGGTGTGTACGATCACCAAGTGAGTGGAGTCGGGGCGGTTCTGGGGAACTCCGGGAGTCGACCACACAGCGCGGGTACGAGCAGTCTGAGCGAAAGTTGCCCATCACAAAAGCTGAGATTTTAATTATTATATATGTATTTACGGCATTTACATCAAATACATCAACTTATTATTGTTTCACTATACTAAAATTATTTCTAGTCTTACCCAATATAGAAATTTCACACTTGTAAGGTCTACTCACTTCGAAGGTTTCATCGAAACTGATTATAAAAATAATTTTTATATTTATGAAACAGATGTCTTGCATTAACAGGCATATAAAAATACATATGTAACTGAACAAATTGCATAAAGCAATATGGAATCGAAACTTTTTAGCTTCTTCTAAACATTTATCCCATTTACCATTAGCAGTTATTAATATTTAAAAATTGTGTGAAATATATAGCCAATTATAGAAACAATTCAGATGTATGATTTTAAAAGGCAACAATCGTATTGAAGAGAATGATACAAATTTTATAAAATGGCTTTTAAATATTTTTGTTGGAAAGTTTTCTTCAACATTTGAAAATCAACATGAGATACTTATGATTTCCAAAGGCATTCTTGCGAATGGTAATTGAATTGACGAAATTTACGGAAATTAAATGATTTCCTGTAATAATCGGTGTTAAATAAAAGTATAATTTCAGCACCTAAAAATGCAGATGTTAATGAACTAAATAAGAGAATTTTACAAAAAATTAATGGACCTACTAAAGTATATTTAAGCGTAGATTCTGCTGAAGATAAAAATAATGAAAATTCAGCTTCATCTTACCTTTAGAGTTTCGAAATTCTTTACCACCTAATGGATTATCACCAGTTAGTTTAAATTACAATTAAAAATTTGTTATGTTATAATATTATTAAGAAATCTTAATGTAAATCAAGGACAATGCAACGATACCAGATTAATTGTAACAATTTTGAGAGAATATAATATATTAGCTTAGATAGTAAGTAGTGGTGAGGCTGGAACCAGTGTCTTAATACTGAGAATTGATTTATCGCCTTTGATTGAAGAAGATCCTTTTCACGTGAAAAGAAGTTTATTTCCAGTAAGACTTGCTCATGCAATGACTATTAATAAAGCCCAAAGACAATCATTTTAAAAAGTTGGGGTTTTTTTATCCAACACTCTATTTATGGTCAACTATATTACTTTTTTCTCATGTAATGAGCAAGGAAAAAATTTTGCTAACAGAAAAATCAATAATGAAGATAAATTTAAAAAACAAAACTATCACGCAATGAAGATTATACAAAAAATATTGTATAGGTTATATGTGTCTTTAAAAAGATTTCAATATTAATTAATTAAACCAATAGATATATGCCAATAAGACGAATTATGACTAATTAATTTAAATTTTGTGGCTCCGAGGCATAACGACATAAGTCCCCTTTTCAAGTTTCCGAGAAAAACGAGTTTTAATGTTCAAACTTATATGTAAGATTGAAAGAAAGAAAATAGGGCGCGATATTGTACTAGTCAATTGACACATTCAAAACATATTTACACAGTGGTATGAGTAGGTTATAAATTTTCTGTTGCATTAGAAACGAATAAAAACTGAAAAAAGTATCATAGACTTATGCCGTTATGCCGGGAACTCTGGACTTATCTAATAGTGATATTCTCGTTCGATGCCTCGGAGCCACAGAATTATATAGCATGTTAAAATGTAAAGTAATATAAAAATACAAAAAAAAATGTTAAAGTTGAAAAATATAAAAATATTTTCTGTTAGTTCAAAAAATACTTTTTACTGAAAATAATAATTTTAATTACACTGAAGCGTTAATAATACAAATAATACGTAGTACGAATAATTTATTATTCACATAAAATTGTACAAAATTCATTAAAATAATTACTGCAATTACCGTTACATACATATGTAAATAAAACTTCAATAGTTAAAATTTAAATTAACATTTGGTATCGATTTTTTTCGAGAATAAATTTTTTATATATATTATTTTTTAAATATTGTTTCTAGAAACCATTTTAAAATAGGAGAAAAAGGTTTTTAAATATTATACAAACAGTTGATTTTATATTGTGAACTTATATTATTTTAAATAATTGTTCTTCACGTTTAAAAAGTATTTTATAGTATATTAAAATATTTATTTTAGGACACATCAGAAAACATAAAAGATTTGTAATATAAATCAAAACAATATAAAATTTATTCAGCTCAGTTTTTTGTATGCTTTACTAAAAAAATATTATTAAAGTATAAAAACTCAAATAATTTAAAAACGCTTTTGATTATAAGGTCTTTTCTTCGTTACAATATTCAAAATTAGTATGTCATTAAGGTTTTAGTATTTAAAATAAATATAATTTTTAAGTAAAAATGTTATAACCTTTAAGTTTATGAACAAGAAAATACTGTTCAACCTGTATCAGATTAATTAAAAATTATGTTTACCTTTTAAATATACAACTTAAATCACGAATCATATGTTCTATATTAACGCTTAAAAAGTGAAAGTAACTTTGAAATCTTGAATAAAGGACACTGTGAGTTTCGAACTGACTTATTCAACGACTGCTGTGTTCTATCTTTATGCACCACTATACGACATTTCCCCTTCTTTTCGATGTATTTTCTTATATCAACAGTCATCAAGTAGGTAAGCTAACATTAAATTGATTGGTTTTCATGACTAAACCTTGAATAATTTTGGAGAGGGAGACAAATGTAGCGGCGAGAGTGATTGGAAGAACTGAGAGAGAGAGAGAGCAAAAGAGATCAAGAGAGAAAACGGGAGAAAGACACAGATAGAGAGAGCAAGACAAAGGGAGAGAGAGAGATAGAGAAAGAGAAAGAGACTGCAAAATTTCGAAACTCTATTGTTTTAATAACTTTATATCATGTTGTCATTTATAGTAGTGTTCGTATGACTAGCAGTTGAGCACAAAAAAATACTCGAATAAAAATTACATGCAAACAAATTAATTTTTGTGAACGATGTAGAAAACTTTACAAGTTAATATATACCTATAAAATTTCATCAATATCATTAAAACATGTTTAAAAGGACATATTCCTAATTCTAATATTGTCAAACTGAAATTTTTAGTCCCGCAATAATAAGCATGAAATTAATTTAAGTTGTTTAAAATTTCATGAAAACATATATTTGTAACAGAGTTCAAAATTTCCAGAAAACGTCTCTATACATTTTTATACATTTTATTACGTTCTTGTAATTTTTATATCTACTATGAATTAGTGAATTGCTCTACCTCACTGTTAATTTTGTTTAGTTTGTGAACTATTACGAACATATAAGGAATTATATATAAAGATGTATATAAAGATGTAAGAACTATATTACGGACATATAAGGAATTATATATAAAGATATAAAAATGCATAATTCTTGCAAAAAATTTCGCATTTAATTAAAACTTAATTTAGTTTAATCAAAATTTAATTCAGATAAACAGGTTACTAATATTATTTTACTTTGACAATATAATAAATATTAATTATTAAGGAATTATTAGGAAACTTTTATCACAAAATATGAAAATTTTTAAAATTAATGTTTAGTATAAATCTTCTTAATCAGTAATCCTTTAAAACGTATATTACATATAATTCTCTAATGTTATTGAATATCATTACAGTTTTTATTTTTAACACTATAATGAACCGTGTCCTCTACTTTTTGAATATCTACACCTTGTATGTCGATACCAAGTAGTAAATATATTTACTTGATCCGTTGATAAAATAGAGTGATAGATAGTCGATTTTAAAGCAGTTGAGTCAAAGTTTCAATTTCCTATTGCAGATTTTTCAATTTTCGAAACGACACGACATGGTATCTCATTTTCAACGTGCGCACCAAGCCGTGTTTCTGAAACATTGTAGTAATTACATTTAAGACAGTAATTATTGCTAAAGTGTTTTTAACAACAATTCTTTTATGCGCGAACATTCATTTTTTAGGTGAGTGCTGTAAAACTAAATTTTATATAATTACACAAAAGCTAACCCCAAAATTTGTTTTAGATATGTTCAATATTTACAATGTGATTTCGTTTTTATTTTATTTATTTATAGTTATGCAGAGTAGTAAGTATTTCTAAATATGGGAGCTTCTACGGGATCAAAAAAAAAATAAATAAAGGTGGAATCTGTAGTGAAAGAATCGAAGAACTAAGTGCAAAATATAGTTTTTATCAATAAAAAAAAATAATAAAAAGTGTAATAAGAAAAAATACACAAAAAAGAAAGAAATACTCTCTTGATGATCTCCAGCAAGCAATAGAAGCAGTTAACAAGGGTTTGACTCTTCGAGAAGCAGCAGAGGCATACGGTGTCTCTACTGCTACTATTCTGCGAAGAAAAAAAACTCGTGAAAAAGTTAATGAAAGAGCTGGCACAACTACTATTTTTTCTGTTCAAGAGTAACAAGAAATTTCGCAATGGATTATTTATAGAGCTGAGAGGGGTTATCTAGTTACAAAGATCCAGTTGCTGGATTCGGTTCAATCATATTCTGTCACACTCTGCTGGTGATCAGGGCAGAGTGATGGTTCATGGGGAAGGCGTAGAGAACAAATATGCTATGCACACCAAACTTTAAAACACCACAAAAAATTTTATTTTACACTACTATTTCTCATATGAAATAGGTACAAAAAGATATAAGCGGACGCCAGGTGCATGCGTCAATTGCACCAAAACTTATTATCCTAACCTAAACCCTCAAAACCTATCTACAATAGCTACATCTCGCAATGTAGCTTCCACAAGTTCGAATATAACACGCGACTCCTGACGATGATGGGCATACACGAAGCAAACCCGGGAGAATTAAAAAGGGAAGGACACAAACCCTGGCCAGGTAACCTTACTGCTGCAGCTGTGTCTCTCTCTCTCGTTCGATCCACTCTCTCTCTTTCTCTTCTTTCTCACTCGACGGTGCAGTGCCCTCGCTCCAGTACACGCGATACGGCGGGTGACGATGAAATGCTGGCCAAAATGACGGCCGGTGTCGTGCACGCCGTATTGCACTGATCGGCCGCCTTCTTTACGGTGGCATGAGCGAGCCTCACTTGCTCAGGCTCGTGCCTACGATTGGCGAGCCGAATCCGCACTGCCCTGCAATCTTTTCTTTCTCTTTCTTCTTCGTTCGACGTCGGCTGTTGTCTGGCTGGCGCATAGAGACGGAGACGGCGCGCTTCTCTTGTCCAGCCGGTCCTTGTTTAGTGATTTCCATGACGCTCCTCAACTCCTCCCAAGTGGGGGAGATGTAGGGAAAAGGTGTCATGAAAATAGGATGAAGAAAGAAGAGAATAAGAAGAGGAGTGAATTCGAAAGTAATAACGAAAGTTAGTCCCGGGTTGGATCTTTAACATTATACCGGGGGTTCCACTCAAGGTTTTACCCAGTATTCGATGCCCCCTTAGAACACACACACACACGCACACGCATACGGACACGCATACGCACATGCACACACACACGCACCCTCTCTCTTTCCAGTAGGTAGACTAGACGCTCTTAACAACGCTCTCCAAGTAAGATACGTTTAAACATTTCTAACCGCTCTGTGCGAGCTGCACCTGTTGTAACTCTATCAGGACTCTTGCAGGCTCCTTGCACGTGTCATGACATGATACTAGTAGACGACATAAAAACGTTTTGTCATGATTTCAACGCGAGAAAAATAATATTTAATAGGAAAAACAAGAATACCACTAAGAATAACACCACTGACGATAGTAGTACGCTCGATAAATCAATAAATCCTAGCTCCAAAGACAAAACGCCTACTCCGAAAACGATAAAGGCACAATAAAATTTGCATTTGCGACAACTTTCACTGTTAAATGATAGAAGAAAACAATCTCTATGATGAAAGTCTGTACCTATACATGTCTTTAACTATCGGGTAAAAATAAAGAAGACATTAAAAAGTAACGTATCTTAAAAAATTTATTGATTTATTGATTGGTTGCAGTGGTGAGCTCAGTAAGTCATCACTCTGCCCGTGTAACTGTTGATCTTAATAAACACATTTTACCTTCAGTCCTAGAGTCTGTGCCTATACCTTACTTAAGTTATTTTCGCAACTGTTTAAGTTGAATTTACGACATAAATTGGTGCTAAGTGTGGGGTAGGGACTCAAGAAATCGAGAACGGTTTCGAAGGCTGTGGAATATACGAAATTCGTAGACACGGAAATCGTTTTTCCTTAGAAAAGGAAACCATACGCCAGGAAAGGACTCAAGGGGTAAAACACTGGAGGACCACACTGCAGAAAATAAGGTGAGTGCTTTTGATTGTATTTATCGTACTACACCTTCGAATTATAACAGCAAATCTAGCAGTGAAGAAAGTGTTTATTCCTATAATTCTGACGAACTTTACACGGCTTTTTGTAACAAGCCAAAAGAAATAAATCCAAGGATAATGCTGGGACAACTAGAAGCCTTTGCACGTAGATTAGAAAATTTAAGTGAAAATATAAGTGAAACACAGGATTACAGCCTAATGACGCATGAAGAGAGAGAAGCATATAAGGAGAAATTTGGAGTTCTCCCAAAGCACACTAAACAACATTTTTCAAAAGAAGATTTATTGGCTTTAGAAGAGGAAATACGTAGAAAAAAGGTACTAGCGAACGAAACAAGAAAATGGTTGGAAGAATCTGGCTGTTTATTAGACGCCGCCTCATCAAAAGTTTTGCCTGCGACTGTACGGAGTGTCATATCACCGAGAGCGCCCGAGTCAGGTGTACCCGCTCAAAGAGCTCCGTCTGCGCAGCTAGAAAGAATTTTCGACCTAAAGAGGTCATATTATGGGTTTCAAATTTCTACGGTTCCGGAAACGTCAGAATATTTTTAAGAGAAGTGCAAGACGCATTGAACCAAATGAATAATTGGTTAGATAAAAAATGTGTGTTACGAATCATTATTGCTAGTAAAATTGCAGGACAAGCCAAGGATCTTATAGCATCACAAGAGGCTGATAATTGGGAGGATATAAAGGAATTACTACATCACTATTACAACATTCAAGATACGCCTTATACTTATCTAAATGAGCAATGGAACAAGATTTTACAAAACTATGGAGAAACAGTATCTGCATATGCAAAAAGATTTTTGGATGTGCATAGGAAAGCTGCAAAATTTTCTCAAGAAAGAGAAGAAGAAGAAGGAGTTTGGAGGTTCATTGTCGGTTTAACAGACAAGTTAAATGAACGAGCTGAAAATAAAAACCCTAAGACAATGAAGGAAGCTATATCGATAGCACTTAAAGCTGAAAGCATTATGGAAGAAAGGCAGCTGTGTAGAAAAATCTCACAAGCACAGATAGACAGTCGTACAGGTAAAAGGATACCAGAACGGCGTTTTGATGGAAATCAGAAAAAATTTGAAAAATCTGAAAATGCCAAACATGAAACAAAGAGGCCGGATTTATTTTGCAATCATTGCAAACGATC